>KZ808487.1:32512-52688 GCA_000696205.2 Oncopeltus fasciatus | reverse complement strand
TTTAAAAAAAAAAAAAAAAAAAAAAAAAAAAAAAAAAAAAAAAAAAAAAAAATACAATATTCATTGTTCAAATATTCTTTACATTTCACTTTACTTCAACTTTATGTATAAAGAGGAATATGTTTTTCTCTACCTGATAATGTCTTAAATAGGATTCAATAGAAGTACAAAAAGAAAACTGTCATTGGGCAGCTTCTCCATCAATTACCAGCCCATTACAAGGTGCACAACAATAATAACTAATAAAGTTTTTATTAATAAAAATAAGTGCAATAATAATACTCAGAGATCTCTTAATTTTGCAACTAAAATTAAATTATGAATCATTATGGGACTAAACTAAGGCATAATGTATAGAAATAAAATTTGCATCATATATATTTCTCTATACATCTATGTAATTTTCTGTACATATTTATTCTGCAATACCAATTCCTATACCAATTTGAGTAATTTCACAGAAGACTAGTCTGAAATGGTTAGTCATAAGTAAATAAAGTCAACCTACTTGTTTTCCAAATTGGTTGCATGGAAAAGCAAGAATTCTCAGACCTTTCTCATTGTACATTTCATCCAAACGAATCAATTCTTTGTAATTTTTAGAAGTGTAACCACATCTTGAAGCTACATTCACTATGAGCAGTACATTACCCCTGAAAATAACCATTTTTTTATTGAGCTTATAAGATATTTACTTTTTCTTAATGAAATTATTATTATTACAAATAAATAAATATACAATGAATGAAGTTAACTGTGCCATCTATTTGAAATTTTTTATGATTAAGTTTATTGTATACTTGACATTACATAACAAAATAAATTGACATTACAAAATTAATAAAGAATAGAAAAATAAGAGGAATATTAAGAGAGTCAAAGAACAATTATAAATATATTTACCGTTTCTTCTTCCGGGTTGGACCGTGTCAAGTTGTTGATATTTGCCGAGCTTTCGCACATCATGTGATGGCTTCTTCAGGGCTGAAATATCTCTCTTATACAGCTCTCATTCTCTTTTCAGCCCTGAAGAAGCCATCACATGATGTGCGAAAGCTCGGCAAATATCAACAACTTGACACGGTCCAACCCGGAAGAAGAAACGGTAATACATCTCACGACTGTCGAAGCCTACGTGAACAATTATAAATATAATCTTTGCTTTTTCCCTGAATTTACTTTTCACTGGAAATCACTGTATTTGGTAAATATTTGCATAATGAATATTAACATACCAATGATGCAGAAACACAGAACTCTTTTAAATACTCTAAACAAGAGTTGTCTTAAACTGCTTTAGTGGCTTCAATCTACCTGCAAATTGCATGATCATACAAATTTTTGGAGCCATAAACTTTACTTTGGTTCTGTAATTTTTTGTAATTTCTAGGAACCTCAGAGGTAAAATCTTTAAGCTTAACTAAGTTTAGTACAATTACCATAAGTCATACCCTAAATAGGGAGTTGAATAACTCGTAACGTAAATAATGAAGGCTTGTTTACTGACCATATTAATGTGCTTCCTAATGTGTACTGGGTAGATAGCTCACTTCCAGTAATATTGTTTCCTTTACTACTTCATTTAATTATTCACAATAATTAACAAGAATTATGCACTTTTTTAAAAATAAGTCTGTTAATTCAAGCCTAACCAAACACAAAATATTTCTTTAATATTTCTATTAATTCAAGTCTAATATCTTTCAACCAAACACAAAATATAACATAAAAAAAATATATTAGTCATATCATGAAATGAAATCATGAAAAAAAAAAATAAAATAAAATAATCACATACTCATATTCCCTAAAAGAAATCGGATTTCCTTTTATGTCATTACAGGAGAAATCGTATACACTGACAGCATCCTTCCAGTTTTCATCAGTCATTTTTCTGATGGCCCTGGAAAAAACAAAATGCGTGTTCTTGAGGAACTAAAATAGTTATGCTTTCACTTAATTATTTTTTAACAATGTTTTCACAAAAAAATTAAGTGAATCCTATGATTAATAAGAAAAATTTAACAAATAAAATATGGAAATTAGGCAATTCGGATAGTTAAACTAAGAACATTAGAGAGGAATATGATTAACAAATATCAATATCTATTAAGTCCAAATATATAAAAATAACTTCACTCTAATTGCCCAAAATGTATTTAATTTCAATGCTTAATTTTAATTATCTTTCCAGATTAAATAAAATCCTTTAAAAGTTCAATGAAGTGGGCAGTATTAGAACATAAAAATAAAAAGTAACAGACCTGAACACACATAAAACAACAGAAACTGGGCAGAAGTGTATTGGATTGGTTAGGAAATCTTTTGAAAAAAAACAACAAAAAAACTAGACATTAAATTAGAGCTTCCGCAATAGCATATAATAAAGATAATAAAAGAAAAAATTAAGAAATTTCCTTGCATAAGTATCACTGAAAACAATTTCAAAATGTGCATTAGTTTCACAGCGCTGCACAAGAGGAATTAGGAAGCCAATATGATCAGGAACCATTGAAATAAGAATAAAGATGAGAAAACAATAGGAAAGTTAGAAAGTTTCTGGAATGGATGGTTTACAGACAAAATGGTTAAAATACACAACAGAAGAAAGCCATAGATAATCTGAAAGTGCTTTTGGGAAAATAAGAAAATGCCTGGGCACTGGAAAAAGAGAATCATTAGTCCTCTCTGTTAGAAGAGAAAACTCAGGGAATGTAGTTCTTCATTGTTTGTCATATACTTACTCATAGTTCAGAGACCAAGGCATTAATGAAAAATACAGACTTCAGGTCTTCGAACAAGTAATCCTATCAATTTACAGTCCATCAAGGAAGGTGAGATCAAGACAGGGATCAGGAGAAACCCTACAATAATACCGAAAATAGATTTATAGAAATTGGCCTTCAGGGGGGGGAAAAAAAAGAAGGTTTTTCTGTCCTATTGGATGTTCAGAGTCCTATAGGTCTTGTAAGGTTAATCATCTACCATATTAAGAAAAAGCTCATCCTACTGGAGTTGCCTCTAAACAGGTTGGTTAAGGCAGAAGATCCCTTCTAAAAATCATTTGTTATCAAGGTAAATATACACCACACCAAAGGTGTGCTTCATTCATGTGTTCTAAGCATGAGATTTACCCAGGATAATTTAAGTTAAGGGGTGATACAAGAGACCTGGTTGGTTAAGGGCAAGATTATAGGCCTCAACTCAAAGATAATCAATCTAGTCTAATGTTCTAGAACAGAAAGAGCTGCTATTGCTATAATAATCAATAACTCAAAAATATTTTTTATCCTGTTACAATCTCTAGGAATCTGACAGTGGTTGCAAAAAGGTGGAAACAAGGTTTATTTGACCTTGGCCTACTCCCCAGAAGATGAAGATGATAAGCTACATCAGAAGACACAAGGAATTTATATTGGGCTGCAATGCCAATGGTCACCATGTTTGATTGGTCTTAATCTCATTGAGCAGAACTTCACTGATATTATAACAACTCCTAGCCCTTTGTGGTTCTATAGGGGTTTCAACAACTTCATCATCTTCTGGAGTCAGGATGTGCCTCTCTTTATTTTTATCAAATTCTGAAGGAATGCAGCTGTTTAGGTTGTTCTCATGACAGATTTTTGACAATTTAAAAAAAAATATTTTCTATGCTCCTACCTACTAGACACCAACAAATTAAAAGAAAATATATATTCACACACACACNATATATATATAAAATATGTGCGTGTGTGTCTGTCTGTCAGCACTCTATAAGCCACAGTTTTCTGCTTTTTAAAATAATATTTGGTAAGTACACTTTAAATACTAAAAGAAAGGCCAAGTTTATTATTGAGCAAAACAGGACTAGTAGGAGTGGAGGATCAAGTGGGAGTAAAATAATTCTATCGAGAGAGTATAAAATAAATAGTTTAGGAGATATACAGCAAAATTATTCAAATTTGTTTTTATAATGAAATTTGGCAAATCACTTTCACATGCAAATTAAAAGACTAAGCTCATTTTAGAGTAAAATCAGAAGAATAGGAGTGGGGAATTACCTTACAAATACAGAAAATGCTCTCGTATGTCAACTATGTAAATCTATTCAAAACTTACTGTTACAGAACGAGTTCAAAAAGTTAATTCGAAACAGCAGGCTTAATATATAGTTCAGAGTAATGAAACTCAGCACATTATTGTTTCTTGATAAAATAAATTTTTAGGAGTTACACTGTAAAATTGAAATAATAGGAGTAGTGATTTACAAGAGTACCATGCATTTAAATTCAAAAGTTCATAAGCTTAAATTAGTTGTTTTTCTAAATGAAATTTGGCATATTGATTTCAAATGTAAATAAGTTCATTTGGAGCGGAATCGGATGAATAATAGTGGAGGATTAAGTAAAGTCAAGTTAAGTAAAACGAGAACATAGAGTTTATTTGAAATAGCATAATATATAATTCGGAGTAATGAAACTCAAGACAGATTTGCTTATTGATAAAAGAAATATACTTGAAATTATTCAGTGAAATTTAACTATTAGAAATATATATGTATATATTATTATGTGTGTGTGTGTGTGTGTATATAGCTTAATCGATGAAAAAACAATTTTTACTTTTGCATATGCCTACTCCCAATGTAAATGACAATTTTTAAATGTGCAGTATAACTTTATACAATATATATATTAATATATGTACAAACTAGTTTCACAATGATGGGGAATTGTTTATATTTATTGCAATGGGNATGGAAAGTTAAAATAGAAATAATTATCAACTACAATACTGCAGATTTGCTTAGCTTACACAGCTGTGCAAAATTAAAAAAAAAAAAATTCTTTAATATATGTAATATGTATATTCCTATCACAATATCTATATCTTATTCCTTTAGGCATTATGTGTGGGCTTAAATAGTTCCCTACCCTAGCTTATAAACATATGAACTTAAATCATTTCACTATAAGATTTGGCAACTCCAAGTCCTTCCCTTTTTAAGCATTTTTCTTTTGGTGGAGCCATTTTTCAGATCTTCTCTTCTTACAATATTCCTGCTTAGTACATCTAGTCTTTCTTCCCGCAATTGCTCTATAGGCTCTATTTTTAGTCCCAGTGCTAATGTGACACTCCTTACCAAACCAAAATATCTACCAAATAATATATTTTTGACAGATCTAGAACCACCACAGCCACCTCACTCCCTGGATCCTGTTTCATTAAGCAGCTCTTTCTTTACTTTCTGGATCATAATCAATCAGCTTGTGATCTAGAGCAGATCTAGCCCTACGGCATATTCATATTTTAATTTTATTTCTTGTTTATTTCCACTCTAGTATTAAAGATGTTGATCCTCAAAGAGGTGAGAGAACTGGTCCAAAGTAGTTCAGAACTGGTCTGAAACTGCATTAGCACTCTAACCCTAAAATCTGAGAGAGAACTGACTATCGCTTTTCATCTAGTAAGTAATGTACTTCATTACAGCAAAGTTCATATATGATCACAATTAAATCTTTAGAGACTACAATACTATAACTATTATCATTAACCTGAAGGCCTCATGAAGGCTGTGTTTTCCAAAGATTGGAACATAGCATACTCTCTTGCACCATCCTTATGCAATGCAAAAGGAGTTAAGGGACCTCTAGAATATTTCATGTAACTCCTATTTGTGTAGGAGCTTCTGGAAAATGTGATATGGCACATAAGTATATGTCATATTTGTTAATCTCTTTTAAGAACACATTTAGTGCTCTGGGACTTAATTACTAGAGAGCTATAATGTTCCAGTAAGCAATATTAAACAATAGGCAATTGGTGTTTTGTTTCAATTTGTGAAAATCTAAATCCAAGGCTGTTTCTTTAGGAAAAAATCACTCACGAGATTTCTTTAAAAATAAATTTAAATAGAAATAAATTTTCTAATTTTGTACATAAGTAGTTATCTCCCTAAAATAAAAGTAGGTTTCAAAACTTATCAGCAAAAACCTGTAAAAAAAAAAAAAGTGGGGGGATCTCATAGATTAAACTGACTCGGGCATGTGCAACAACTTGATGATGAGAGGATGATCAAGAAAATTATGCAAGACTCTTTTCCAAAAGAAAAAAAAAAAAAAAGAGAGTATCCCAGAAAATACTGGATAGACCAGGAGAGACCCTCAAGTATTGACAGACCGTCAAGAATGAAAATCGCTGATTAGCGACGAAAGGCAAGGCTTGGGTTGTATGGATTAGAATTGTATGAGTTGTTTTTAGTTTATAAAAATGCATTATTATATTTCCTCAATAGCCTTTTTCTAAAATAGTTATTTGTTGGATGCAAACTAATCAAATGAACAAGGTCGTCATTCTAAGATTTAAATAGTTGACATACGAGAGCATTTTCCACCTCAGACCTGTAAACCACTTAGGGTCCTTTATTGAAAAATAAAAGGTTGCCCAGGATGAGAGGACCATTTGAGGGTTGAGAGACCCAAACAGATCCCCTTAGCATACCCTGGTGCCTCAAAGATACTAGCAAAATATAATCTCACCTAAGCTAGGAGCATTAATTTATTAATGGTAACGCTAAATTTTAAATATTCTTGCTTAAGTTTAGACTATTTAGTAGTAATCTAACCAGTTTCTTTCTCTAAACTTCTAATTTTAGGAGTGTTTTTAAGTGTTAAACTTCTAATCAATTACACTATTCATACTTTTGATAAAAGTTGTTAATGGAGCACCTCAAAAATCGATACAAGAATAATAATAAGAAAGAACATCAGGTATTCGTGAAAACAGTCTAAAAGTTATCTTTCATTCAGACAGAGTGGAACCACTAAACCTATCATGCCTTAGTCATCTAAAATTCAAGACAGACACCATATGAAGATGTTTACTCTTCTATTATAGTAGCAGAGCCTGATTAGACCTCAACAACCTGTTAACAAACTTTGTGTGAAGTCTTTCTTCCACCAACCTGATCACAGATACAGATATCACCCACCCTGATCTGTAAGGTCACTAGTTACCCATATTCTGTCAAATCGAGGCCTCCTTTCTCATTTGTAACCAACTAAAATCCACTTAAGTAATTACATACTCCAGAGAGGTAACTAGGATTTGAAAGGAGAGCCAAAGTGTTCATTAATTTGATTAATTTTTTTTTACTTAGCTAAATTCCTTGCTTTCTTCAGTTGTTAACAGGCTATGAGGTTATTCATTCACATATCATATTTTTTAATTTAATGTAAATCTGGTCAGAATAATAGCATAAAATAAATTGTGGGCAAAAAAAAAAAGAACTAATTTTTAACAGAAGTTTATAGAACAAATTTTTAAAAATGAATAAAACGCTTTTCTGGTCTTAATGAAAACATTACTCATTGTATATTCAATCTAAACACTGCATTAATATCAATTTTCAGTTTAGTCAACTGGATTAAAAACATGAATAACAGTGAAATAAATAAATAAACATTCTCCATTTCAAAATAAATGAAAACAATAAATAATGAAGATAATACACACTTAAACATTACACAGTCTTAAATTGAAAAGGTTAAAGTCAAAAGCAGAAATGGGGCAGTTGTGGGGTAAATGATCACATCAATAATAAATAATCGAGGTATGGTCTGGGTGGATTGAATAAAAACAAGTCAGAATAAAAAAGAAATAAGAGTTTATTTTTTATTGCCAACATTTCGGCTTTTAACAAAAACCACCTTCAGGGATGAAAAAATGCATAAATACAGGCCCAATTAGATAAAAAGGTCATTGATATAATGAACAAGATAAATAAAGAGGTTGATATTACAAAGGAAATAGTTTTTACAATATTATATACCAGCTGAATAAGTACAAGTATATGAATTAGTATAAAAATGACATTGATAGTGTTAAAAGATACATTATGTTCAAATAGAGAGTTTTGTTTTGACTATAGAGCTTATAAGTTGAGAATTTGTTGGGGTTCAGTCATGACCGAACCCCAACAAATTCTCTTCTAATGATACATTATGTCTTATGACAAATAATAAACAGGATTGTCATAAATGAATGGCCATATTGTGGAAGTAGGTGCCATACATCAAGAGAAACAAGTCTATATGATCCAATTATCAATGATATGAGCGAAAAATAAAATGTTGTATTTATTTCTGTTATCCATAGTTTTTCTCATAATGATTAAAATAATTCTACTTTAAGTCTCTAAAAAAAGATAAGTAATACCAAATTAAAGATCTGCAAATTTCTTATACAAGCAATGGGTTTTATATGGCAATAGGAAAATGAGCATCCTGGTGTTATTTTGAAAATTCAATTGTAATATTTCTAGAACTTGTTGAACATTTGAAACAGCTCTTACACTTCAATGGCTAGGATGTAAATATTTACGAACTCAAAATTTATTAAAATTTAATATGATATAAAACAGGCCTCTCTTCACTGGCCAACAAAAGGTATGAGGAAGGAATAATTTAAAAAAATACTGAGAAGCAAGTTTATAATTAGTTAAACATGGTCTTAGTTTTTATCTAAATAAATAAAAATCCTTATTTTTTTTATTTCATTAATACTAATTAGAGATATTATTTACAGAAACTGCTCAAAATGTACTGCTTTTTGAGACTGCAAATAGCTTTATAATTATATTCTCATTCCACACAAAGAGCATGGGTATGTAAGAAACCTCAGTTCTGTATTCATACAAACTCACTTATCTAGACTATCTCTTATGTTTTAAGATCAAAGCTTAAGAATTTTATGAATGGTAATAGGCTTGTAATGCAAATTGTAGAGGCTCACAAAGGGCTCAGAGTTTTATATGTGTAAACCTGTTAAGATAAATAATTTTCATACCAGGATGCAAGAGCATTCAGTATGACACCAAAACAAACAATTATCGCTTCTGGGTATGACCAATACCATTATCACATAGTAGGAAGGATAAATTGTACTCTTTTATGAATAGCTCCTTGACACATCATATTAAATTAGTATTGTCAATTGAGCACTTAAAATTAAGGTAAGAACTTTTGTGAGAGAATATTTAAAAGGGTTCATCTTAGCAGGATTTTTTCTTATCTTTAATATTTGTGGCTCATTTTGGTAGTTTACAAATTTTTATCTTTTTTTACTTCAACCCTATTTCCTAATTTCTACGTTTTCAGTTTAGTGGCACAACAAAGCTTGTCCAGTTAATTTTTTTGTACGCATGAGAGAAATAATAGGAAAATTACATGTAAGAATGTTCATTTATTTTCATCCAATGTATCCATATTGAATTCAAATTATTTTAAATTGTACAAGGTTGTAAGAATACAGTAAATGGCAGAATAATAAGAGAAGGTGTTATATTGATATTACACCACTTATGAAATTTTAGCTCGGTTACCTTTAATATTTCTATTATCAGTGTAATAGTATTTATAATTAGTTAATTAAAGTTTCTTAGTAAAATAAGAGAAAAAAATGTTTATATTAAACTAGATAAAACAAAGACAAAAATAAATTTCATTTCAGTCCTTTTTTCTTTAGTTCTTGCTTTCTCAAACCCTTGAGTTGAGATTCTGCATTATACACTTCTTCTTTGAGGAGACTCATGTTTATTTAGAGATTTTAAACTAGTATATAAAGTCAGGATATTTACAACCTAGCTATTGAAAAGTTCAGAGTTGCTTTGAATGTCCGAAAATTACTAGAAACATTAAAATTAATTTTAATCATAACTTCAAGCAACACTCAATTTCCTGTTTGGTGATCAAACCTATTGCACTCATAATAAATTTTTTCTTTTTTTCTAGTGCTACCACTAACTTTTTTTTTAAAAGTAGTTGATTGTATTTTATTTGAAAAAACTATAAATAACTACAAAAAACACAAAACTTTATTTTCCTCTAGTACAATAATATTCAATTCAATATTTCAAACCATATTAAATTTATTTGTTTCTCTTGGGTGTAATATCTTCTCCCTCAATAAGACCATTTCTAAATCAACCTTTGTAAAATAATAACTACCAAATGGTCATAGCAGGGAGCAGCATGGGTAATACCACAAATGGGAAAGTCAAGAGAAGAAAGCAAGTAAAGGAGGTTATTCTTAGATGATTTTAGTTGGGTTCGGTCAAGGTAGATAAAAAAAAAGGATCAACCTTAACCGAACCCCCACTAAAATCATCTAAGAATAATATCTACAGTCAAAAACTCCATTTGAACATGTAAAGGAGGTTAGTTGTGAGCTGCTGGTTATTGATGACGTTTAATCATACCACCTCTACTTGTTTCCTTTTTCTCATCTTTTCCCATGTGTGGTCTGACCAGCGGACATCACATCCCAATTCACATACATTATTTGACAATTATTTCATATATTATGTTACTATTTCACCAGCTGAGAACCCTGCCTGTCAAGTGTTTCAGCTCCCAGCAAAAAAGGATTTAGTTCCCTGAAGATTATTTTCATTAATAATCATTAAATATATTCATATTTATTATTTGCTTTCAACTATACTTTTCAGCTATTTAAATTATATTTAAGAATAATTTTAAATTATCTCACTAGTATTACTTTTTGTACAATACTTTTTATTTCATTAATTTATCACTAAAAAGATAGGTTTCTTTTTTAATGGTACTTTTTTTAAACAAGTAATAATCTGAAAGTATTTTACATAAGAATCATATAAAATTAGGGCAAATATAGTATTCATTTACAACTTTCACACATTAAATATATTTTCATGTAAATAAAAAGTTCATTTCAGTCTTCTACAGGAAAGAAAGACAATTAAAATCTCTGATATTAATATCATTGTAACAACACCTTAGTCCACTCTAACCTGTAGTTGAGAGAAATTAAATAGAACCCTATCTCTAGTGACAAGTATAAATTCTTTAAACACAGCAAGAAAAATATTCTTAATCGCTTGAGTGATTTAATTGAAAGAATCTTGTAAATATTAAAACATCCCTCAATATTTTAACCAAACTAACTAGGATACTCAGTTTTTCATAGCATTCAGGCATTAGCGAAATTCTGGTATTCCTAAAGTAAGAAAATAATAAATGAGCATAATACTTGTATAACATCTATGAAAGATTTTACAAACATAATGGCAATGTAAATATAAATAATAAAACTTCAATACATACAATGTTTGAGCTATTACTCTATTCTAATATCACCTGGTAAATGTATATAAGGAAATTTTTAAATATAATTTATTAAAATCCACTTCATAAAAGATAAATAGCACTGAACAAGAGGATTACACAGGGCCAAAAACTCAATTTAGTTCAACAACTCTTTAAACCTGAGCCAAAAATGTCTTAGACAGAAAGCTGTGAAAAAGTGTAGTCCCTCCCATGTATAGTAAATATGACGTCATACAATTATTCAGCAGAGTGAAAAAATAAATATTACTTAAGATATTATTACTTTAGATAATTTCACAAACTATTTACGAAACGAGAGTAATTTATGATTTTTCAAGGATACCTGTAACACCTTTTTCAATCGCCTAAAGCAAGAATATCGGAATATTTAACTATTGTGAAACGATCTTACGCTTCCGAAAAAATACAAAAATAAATTTAAAAAAGTATTTTTTTGATCAGACATTAGTTAAAAATCCTGAGTACGTTAAAATGGTCTTAAAACAAGTTGAATGTAACCTTTATGAAATCCAAAATCTACAACACAAACCATTCACACAGGACATTCAAACCACTTGTCCCAAGTAAAAGGAGTAACACATAGAAGGCTGCATCTTAGTAAACTACACACGCGCACAAGCAGACCCACCCATACGTTGCTGTGAGTTCAACAATTATATAAAAAATATGAAAACGTTGCCAGTGAAAAAAAAAAAAAAAAAAAACCCATAAGAATGAAATATTAACCTTAACTAAAAATTTGGAAACGTTTTATGGAGTTTTTCGTTGAGTTTTAAAGTTGCAATTAACACAACATTTTAGACTTTATATTTAGTTCATCTCACTTTTAAGTTTAACTTTTAATAAATGAGAAACTTACAACATTCTGAATCCACAGGTTGCTTAATTGATTAAACAAAAGAGTAATTGTGGATTTTTATTACCATTTCTTAATTTTTTATTTACCATACTATAAATAATTATTAATGGTAATAATACATTATATAATGTGTAACTAACAGTTTTTAACGTAACGTGAACACACAACTGAACATGAATTTAGCATACTTTGTCAAAAAATTATATCGTTTCTGTTTAATAGCGAACTTTTTTAATTAAGGAATGAGAGAGAGAGGATATGATATATTCATGTCCACAGGCATCTCACAGTGGTTTGCGCTTAGGCAGACGAGAGATAATATACTTACCTCGGAAGGTGTTACTGCCTCGAGTGGTAAAGACATAGGTAATGGCATATCCAGAGACTCCTCAGTCTCCATCGCATTGGAGAGGCCTAAGGGGTCTAAATGAGGAGTAAATGTTTGCTTGAGGTGCTGGGCAAACATTTTGGCCTTGTCTTTGTCAGAAGAAGCCCAGGGACCATCTCCTCGGCGCAAAGGGTTAGAAGCTTCATGGCTCTTAAGAATTCTGCGAGTAGCAATCCAGGAGAATTTTTCTCCTGCTGATGGGGTAGACAGATGGGCATTAAAAGCATCATCTCGTAATGCACTTAATTTTTGCTTTACAAGCCTGGAAAGACGATTAAATTCTTTGCGATCTGTGGGGTGTCTATATTTTTAGAACAACGGCCATGAGTTGCGTTTTGCTATGATGAGCTTTTTAAGCGAATCTGGGAGTGGCTTTTGGGACTCAGAAGAGTATTTGGTAAATTTTGGTTTGAGATTGGCCATACATATGCATTGCTGAAGGTTTATGGTAAGGAGTGTACAGCATCATCTAGATCGTCAGAGGTCTTCAGAGAAATTCCGAGGACAAGAGACTCTTCTATGGGAGTTCTAAACAAGATCCAGTCGACTGGACCATTAAAGTGGAGGGGGAAACTGTTTTGGAAAAAGGGTCAGTGAAAACGTTAAGAGGACTGAGCTGTAATCAGAAGAGAGTTCGTTTATGGTAGAAGCAGAATAATTAAGAGGAGTCAGGCTTTTACAGATGAAGAAGTGCAGGATATCAGGAAGGTGGTTTACGTCAGAGGGCCAATAAGTGGTGAGGTTTAATGATGATAGAGATCGGCCACGAGGGTTGGTCGTTCTCGAGTCCCATTGCTAGTGTTTCGCATTATAGTCTCAATCGGCAAGGAAATGGAGACTAAGGTCTTTGAGGAAAGTGAAAAATTCTGTTGTAGTGATTGTCTTATTTGGAGGACAATACACTGCTGAAAGTGTGTTAGGATAAGTGGGTGTAGAAATAGACACTGATGTTGATTGAAGAGACTCTGTGGAAGTGGAGGGTAAAATATGATGGGTATAGGATTTCTTGATAAGAAGTGCAGTTTCACAATGAGCTCGTCCGTCAGGATGGTCTGTCCTATAAGTGTGGTAGCCGTGTTTAGTTAGTCGTGATTCTGTCAGTAATTCTACGTATACGTTTTTGTTATCGAGTACTAGTTTGAGTTCATCAGTGTGCGTCTGAATACCGTTAGCATTCCTTAGGAGGATAGAAAAGGATCTCTTGGATTAGGGATTCATGGTGTGGGAGTTAGTAGGGTCATTTTGGTGACCATGTTGGTCAAAAGGGATATGAGTGGTGTGATGAGGGAGTTAATTTGTGAGAAGAAGGAGTGAAAAAAGGAGTACAGATCATTTGATAAGGGCAGAGTCAGGACGTTGGAGATAGCGGGTCGCTCCCTCTTGGGTGGGGGATGCGGCTGCGGTCGTGGCTCGTCATGTTTGGGTTGATTCTGAGTTGATTGTGTCATTTGATCGTAGGACAGTCCTGGCTCGACAACTTTGGAGGGCAGAGGCACCACTTTCAGGACCTGAGCTGCTGTCTGAGGTTGATGAGTAGGCAGGGTGATTTTTATTTGACACAGTGCACATGTAGCTGGGATGTTACGAGATTTTGGGCAGCTCGAACTCATGTGAGCGGCTCCACATTTGACGCACCGAGGAGAGAATTCACAGTAGGCTTTTGTATGACCATACTGCTGGCATTTGTGGCATTGTACTATTTCTCGACGAGGATGAGGCTTCTCGACTCTACCCTACAGTAGCAGAGCGTGGTCAAGCTGTAGGTCTCTTGCATAATTAGAATTAATAAAATTATATGATTCGCTTACTTAAGTATATGCAGGATTTTTTTTTATATAAGAATACTTAAAATCTGCTGCTCGTTTTGGTGAAGTTAACAAAGTTTTATCCCAATTTACTTCACATTATTTTCAGAGTTTCCGCAATTTAAGTTCAGAAACAAAGTTCGTTCCTTGTTATATAGGTGTATATATCACGGGACGAACTTAGTTTCTGAACTAAAAATATGGATATATATACATACACACACGTGAAGTGCAGGTTCACCGGCTCACTCTTGCTTATTATTTTTATTTATTATTAGAAACTTTATCAATTAAGATCTATAATCTCTAGAAATATAAAAACTGGCTTACAATTTGTAGAATGCAATAAAAATATGACATTTTATAAATAACTATTTTCTGGTATTTACTTTATTTACCTTGAAATTTTCTTGCTATTTAATTTTTGGGGCAAATCTAATTTTTTAAGTTGTAAATAGATAAAATAAATATATATTACAAGAAAACAAATTTAATTTAAACCCTAACTTTCACAATTCAATTGTGTGAGTTTCATTGGAAGATCTCTTTGGTTTGCAAAAATAACCTTTATTGTCTTCATTCCTTTGCCCGCCGACCTTCTTTGTATGAGCTAGCTGACAATATCATGGGTTGTTGCTTTGGTAGCTGTAAGGATGGAGAGTCGCAGGTATTTTACTAGAAAAATGAATCTTTATTTGATTATGTACTATTTGTCTTTCTATATTTTTGAAAATTATGTATTATTAGTATTTTTTAAAAATTCTGTATTATATATTATTATGTATTGTTAGTTATAATAAGATGTCATCTATGTTTAACAACTGCTTGTTCTTTATGTAGCTGGTAAGGGCTACAACATTTAATTTTTTAGTTTATTTCAGTCAACCTCAGTTGTTGAGTTGTAAACAAGATTGTAATTAAATTTTTCGTTGAATACAAATTCAATTGTTCTTGAATGTCTATTAGATAGTTTCAGATTTTGAATTTGACAGATAAAAAGATAATTTCTTAGTATCTCTTGCTTTAGCCTATATGTTTATTTTACTCTTTTTAAAAATATAATTCTTAAGGTATCTAAGCTTTAAATAATTCTTTATTGGATCTAGTAGGTCACTGATTTACCTGTTATCTTGGTGGACCCAAGTGTAACTAGAAACCAGAATTATTGTATACACCTTCCATAACTAAGTTTCTGTGGGTTATTCAAGTCAATGTAAAAACTTGATCGACCCTGCTTTTATATGATATGCAAAATCATGTAGTTGAGAAGTGAAGTTTATAAAGTATGAAGGAGTTTATAAGGTATTTTCAAGTTGAACAGCCCAAAATTAATTATTTCTTATTGTTGGTTGTGTGCTCTTTGTTGAAACCCGGTATTTCTCTTATTTTCTGCAATGCTTTATCCTCATTTTATATTTAATATACATTGTATTTATTTTGTGTTAAATATGTTTTTGCCTCTCATTATCTATTCAGATTTTTTCTTTTCTCACTACAAATTTTAGTTTTATCACTCCTATTTTTATTTACTACTTCTTCTCACCTCTTAAGCTATTAATTAATTTTTTTTGCAGTCCACTAATTACTCCTAAATTTATAAAGCCTAATTACTATCGATAAATAAAAGCTTGTCCTGAGCCATGTATGTTTAGAATGAGATGGCAATCTCATGGGACAGCTCCTCCCTTCATGACCCTAAAGGGAGACCAACTCTCAATTAAAAAAAAAAAAAAAAAAAAATGCATTTCATATCCTACAATTGATTTTTCTTATATTTGGGGATGCATTCATTTCCTCATTCATTGCAGGGCACTGTTTTGGAGAACTTGCATACATGTTGTTTAATATCTTTCTTTTTGTCTCATTAGAGTAGTTGTATTGTGCAGTATCATATTTTACACCTATTTACGGTATTATCTGGGAGTATTATTTGGCCTTTTAGTATTCGAAACCAGTTAATTTTCTTCTTTTTTTTTTTTTTTGTATCATCAGAGAGCATTTATGCTTAGTCTTTGGCAAAAGTATTTGGTAGTTGGGTGTTTCAGGCTCAGGAGTTTGCTACCTGCAATCCTCATGAATGTCGGGAATTCAATAGGTATACTATTGATTAGCTGCTGATGGGGTTGATTAGTTCATTATCATAATGTAGAACCTAACTCCTCATTTTTATACCACAAACTGCAGTTATTGCATAGTAACTTATTCCTTCAGAATGGATTTACTGGGTTTCATCATCTACTTCTTGAATTGACCGCCTTCCGCGTTGGAGAGACCAAGGTAGGTTCTCTTCAGGACTTTCTTTTTCTGAAGAATCACTCCCAATTTGTCAGTCCATGTTACCATTACTCAAGATTTTGGTTCAGCCTGATCTTTGTATGAAACAGATGAAAATGAGTTTGGCTTCCTGTTTATAACCACTGAACCTTACAACCCAAACAGTTTGACCAACTTCAAAGGGTTTATTCCCCATTGTATCTTTATCTTTCCCAATTGTATGAGTGTAAGAGAAAACTAAAACAAAAAAAAAAAATCAACTCTTTTAGCACTAATCACCCAATAAACTACATTCTAGATGAAATTTCAAAGATAACAGTTTACATATTTTAAGAAAGTAAATAAAAGTGATAAATAAATTATGGCATAAATATGTAGATTTAAAAACTGCTTTAAAACTATGATTAGATGTATGATATAATTAAAATTAGAATAAAAAGAGGGCAGGTAAAACTACTTGATGTGTCCAGATGACACTGAATAATAGGCCCTATAAGACAGTATAAAATTATATACATATTAGAGCCAAATGACAATGAAAAAAAAATTCAATAAATAATAAATTTCAGCTGTTCATACAGTTTTTTCATAAAGAATGGTCCAAACTCCAGTTATAGCTTTACGTAAAGGGTGAGTTGAATAATCTCCTACACGATTCTTTCCTCTGTGGGTATCTTCATTCTCTTATCAAGGCCACTCCTGACAAAAGCTTCCCTTACACCTTTCCCCATACTAGCTTGAGTTGTCTGTAAACCTCAGATGGTATCATAAGTGGTACGGGCAATCGTTCCTGTGTTCACTCTTAAGAGGTGCTAAAACCACCAGATAGTTTTTGTTTGGTTTTATGGTTATCTGGAGAATTTTGAGGTCTGACTTGACAGTTACATTTCTAATGTAATCCCTTCTTGTCTTGAACCCTATTTTTCTTAAAAATCATATTTCTACTATTTGTTCTTATGTGCTTGTCAGTAAGCAAACATCCTCCTCTATTAATGTGGCCTGCCAGTTTTCTAGTACAGTCTTTTCATCAATTATTCCCTTAAGATATTTGCATATTGATACAACAGAGAGTGATTGTCAATTTAAAAAACCTTCATCACTGTATAGGTTTCTTCCCTATGTGCATTATCTTGGTTTTACTTAGGCTAATTTCTATGTCAATAGCTTTCATCTCTACTCGCAAGGTTTTCATATTGTATTGAGAGTCTCTTTTATTGTACACTAACACTGCCAGGTTATCTACAAAGTTTAGCATCTTGTAGCACTTTCTCCTCAGATGTATATGACCATTGGGGAATGATCATATTCTTAGTTTTGCACCCCAACACGGGTATCCAAAACCAGGATGAAGAGGAGACTAAGGCAGCATTCCTGACTTATCTCGAAGACCTTTTTGAATTCCCTGTAGAAGCAGTTGAATTTCCTAATGCGGTTTATCAGTCATTATTGCATGCTCTTTACACCCTGTATCACATCCACATAGGTGCAATTTTTTTTGTCCAAAACTTTGAAGTCGTATCTACATACTCAGTTAAAGACCTTTTTAAATCTAAAAATCATATGGTCAACTCTTTACCTTTTTCTAAAACCTTCTCTGAAATCTTTTGCTTTCCATTAAGAAGAAGTAAACAGGTCATATTTTTAATAATTATCAAATATGTAATATCAAGTTTCAGTAAAATAACGAAATTGCAGATACAGTAGCCTTTTCCTCCAACTGTTAAATAGGGATTTCCTTTAAAAAATGGATCGATGGCCCCCTTCTCCCTGCGCAGTGGCGTTTACTTATTTATTTTATTGTTATTTTTAATTTTAATTTTATTTTTTTCCTATTGTAATTTCTCTATGTCATCAAATTATAAGATATTAATAACAGAATGTAAGAAATAAAGATTTATTAATTTAAAAAAATACTTGGAAACAATTAGTCATTTACTTTTACTTTATTTACTCTTTATTAGTCTACCTGTTTTGAACTGTGGGGAATCTGCTTAGCTTAAGCAATTCCTACTTGGTGGACTTTTAATGCCCAAACTTGGACTTAGTTGGCTTCAAAGTAGAATAGATACAGATTGTTTTGTTTTAATGGCAAAATTTAGATAAAAATTGAGTTGTTTATATTGGTCACTTTTTAATTTATTTATATATTTAGTTTACTGATTAACGATGCATGGTGCTATGTGGCAGAAACTATTTTTTTGTTATGAATGTTTTTAAGAGGTAATTTTTCTAAAGAAAAACTAGGTTGTATAAAAGTGATTTGGGATTCAGTTGTAATCTTGTAAAATACATTTTTTGCAACCATGGAAATAATATTTTAGCTTTGAATCTGCATGTTCAATCAAAATAAACTTACTACTAAGTTTTTCTCAAAATAAACTATTATAGTTTTTCTCAAAATAAACTATTATAGTTTTTCTCAAAATATTTAGCTATTTATTTCCTTTTTTTATCGTAGTGTATGAAAAATTATAGATTCTGGAAGGAGTTTTAAGATTGGTGGAGATGGTGGAAGTTAGGTAGTTTTAAAAGCCCTGCCTTTACATAAGTATTACAATTACTTATTGCATTATCGTAATATGATTCTTTTTTTTCAGTCTGCCTTGGCTGATGAACGTACTCATTTATTAAATGACCCTGTTTGTAATTCTTCTGCTGCCCAGCGAGTTCAAAGGTTTGAAATATAATTTTATTTATTACTGCATTTTACTAATTTTATTTGAAATTTTTTCACATTTCAATTTGCTTTGGGTGATCATTGTCTTACCTTACTAACTTTACTTTAATTAATTTATATTATTTATTTTGACATTTCTTTGAGAGATGTGATTTATTAAAGAAAATGTAAATTCACATTCCTCTTTTATACTTTTTGAGCAAGAGAAGACATCAACTTAACACTCTATTCAGTTTTAATTAGTAACTTTGTGGATCCATGATACCCTAGTCATATAAATTGTACTGCTTGAGAGGGCATATGGGACTTCCTCATGGACTGGGGTTTGCATACACTCTATTGAGCTATGCACTTTGTAAGAAAAGGTTATAAGCTCAGTTATGAGATTATGTATCTTAACATTTAAACAATTGAAATTTTTTTTGACACCTAAATTTTTTGCCAATAGTCAACTAATACACTATATCATCACTTTAAGCTAACTATGCTTGCTTAATACTGATGAAGCGAAGCTCAAATATTTGTTTTATTTGAGACAGTAACCAATTAATTTACCCTCATTCATTCGCATGGATTGTAGTGAGTGAATTGTTACAAATGGCGAACTCACTTTAAAGTGAAGTAATGTAACTTGCGGAGCTAGCTAACTGAAAATATTGTGCTTTTTCCCTCCCTTTTGCGTTTCAATTAATTTATGTAAAGCCAGAAACAGAGGTTTCTGTTTAAGTTAGTGCGGTGGTATTTGTCAAAGTTAGTGCTGAAGCATGTCTTCACTAATTTTTGAGAAAAAGATTCCTCCTAACTCTGGATGTTATTAGATGATATTCACATTGAAAAATTTCATTAAGCATTTTCAATTTGCAAGTTTCATTAAGCTCAAAGAAAAAAATTACTATGGATTGTCATGAACAATACAACAGATTAAAGTTTCAATAAAGTAATTAATTAATTGCTATCTATAAAAGTAATTGGAAAATTACTTTGTTTATGAATTGCTTTTAGGACTCCTAAAACCATTATCATTAT
>KZ808487.1:22103-32472 GCA_000696205.2 Oncopeltus fasciatus | reverse complement strand
TATATTATTAATTGAATTTATTTAATGAGTATTTATTTTTATTTTTTATGGTAAAAATATAATTTCCTTTTTTTTCTTTAAATTGTTTACACTCTTTTAATTTTCATCCTTGCTTCAACCAGCCGCCTCATGGCTTGGGTCCGATAGTCTGTTTTTTAATTTATGAAAACCCTATCGGCCTAAACAATACCTAAATCATAATATTATTTATACGCACGCACGCACACACATACACACACACACACAAATTAAACTTAATTGTAAATTACATAAGTAAAAAATAATACTTATCTGAAGACTATTTGAACAGCATAACCAAACTGTGTGAGTGTGTGTGCGTGCGTGCGTGCATGTGTGTGTGTGTGTCAATCAATGGCAGGGGGCAATATACCTTGAGTTCATTTAAGCAGTTCATGGACACAGGATCCCATCTGAGGAGGAAAGGATATGGCCGATCGAGTTCCACAGGCAATGTAGACAACTGCTTTTTATGTCTTTTCAGACCTTTTGAAACCAAGGTCTCACCGGAATAGTTAAGGATCTTAGTACTAAGTTTCATGGAAGTTCCAATTTACACTAGGGCGGTTTGAAGTGGCCTGTTTCTGACTAAAGCTCATACGAAAGCAAGATTTGAGATTGCCAGATCTCACCTGGGTTGGGCCTGGGATGGCTGACAGAGAGTTGTCTTCAAATGAGGCATGAGTGGGTCTTAAATCTCCAGATAACTGTGCTCGTGTTTGAAGTAGACCTGGAGGGTCTGTCATATTCTGGGGAGTCCTATTTTATGATGTATGCTTGAAGCGTTTAGCTGATAAAGAAGAACCTGTAACTTCTCAGTGCTACATCGCAGACATCGTGGAAGATCATTTCAGCGATTAATTTTCCTCATGGATGATAACCCTGACTTTACCAGAGAAGGATTGTTGAGATATACCTAGATGAAGGGGAAATGCCGTGCCTGGAATGGCCTCTGAATAGTCCCTACTTTAACCCTATTAGGTCCCAGCACATTAAAAAATTAATGTCTTTACTCACGTAACCGGTGAAGTCCTTACTGGTCTGAATAAAGTGCGCTGGGTTATCGTTTGAGTCCGGAAAACTAGTTTTTCTCCCTTGACCAGGAATGTGTTAAAGTCTGGATGCAGCTCACACTCCTGTGTCAAGCCAATGAGAGAAAGAGAAGCAGGCAGGGCAGCATAAAAAGTGGCTAAAACTTAAAAAAGATTTGTTACATGAGCGGCTCACCATTCCCGTTCAAAAGCTAGCTCCAAACTGACTGAAATCTGCCCTTTCTGTTCAACATCTAGCTCCGAACTCTCTCTCTCTCGGGCCTGCGATGAACTATCCTACTCCAGTGAGCACAATCTGGTGGAGACTATGCGCACAAATTACGGTTCGCGGATAATTCGCGTCACAACACTGACAATACTACAATGCTTACAATACTAGTAAATATTAACAAAATAAACATATATTAATACAATAAACCTATATGTGGCCTGCACAGTAATTATACTAAATTATTTTAGTAAATACTAAAGTATTTTTAAAATACATTTTTAAGTGGTGCAGTAATTTTGTCCAGGAGGGTTTGTTTATATTTATAATATATATACACATGTATATACGTGTGTATGAGTGCATGCATGTGTGTGTGTGTACGTGTTTATATTTAAAATCCATACACATAAACACGCATATAAAATATATATTTATTCATTTTGTTTTTATATTCCAGTGATGACTTTCTTACTCAATATCCCAATTCTTCACCAAAAAGTTCAGATGAACAATCAGTACTCAACAAGATATTACAAGAAACTGCAACGTAAGTAAATATTTTTCATGAAAAAAAAATTTATTGACTGTTGTGAAAAATTTAATTACTTTAAATATCACTTAATTTGAGAGTGGTGTCACTGGTCACCTTCTCTCTTCATGTCATTTATTTTTTTGTTATTCACTGTAATGAAATTATAAATGTTTTTATTTATTTTTAACAGAATGTAATATGTAAATAAAGGTTATAAAAAAAAAAATATCAAGAGTAAAAACAAATTTTAAAAATAGGTGAAAAGTGTATTTAACTTAAATGTTTTTTTATAAATGAAACCTCAGTGTTGAGAGACTCTTATTAGAAAGAAAATGACATTCAATATCAATCACATGAGGAGAGAAGGTGACCAATGACACCACTCTCAAATTATTTACAGATTATGTCCCCAGGAGGTCATGGGGCCATCTTCGTTTGAGTGGACTCCCCGTCTTAAGGGTTGGAGTTGGAAGACATGGTCTGTGCTAGTGGATTAGGATGATATGGCAGTTTACATGATCAGTCAGTATTGTAGGCCAATAAGTGTCAACTTCTTTCTTGATTAAGTCATTTTCAGAAATGACTTAATCAAGCAAGTCAGAGCCAGCTTAGTCCGTCAGAGCGGAGTCAGTTTATTCATTAACCAAACTTTGTTGGGTAGAGGAGCCTGTCAACACCACACTCTGTTAATTTAGGGATTAAAGCCCAGAAGGTCATGAGGCCATCTTCGATTTAGTCGACAGGGTGGATCATAGGGGTTGGAGTCCGATGACAGGGATTGTGCATATGGATTAGGGTGAAGTTGGAGTTTACAGTGGAGGAGCGAGAAGCGAGTGGAGATGAAGTCTTGGACAATTGGGATATTGTAATCTTGATGTAGGGTAGAGTTCGAGACATAGTATGGAGCATTTGCAATAACTCTTAGGGTTTTGGATTGGAAG
Organism: Oncopeltus fasciatus; assembly: GCA_000696205.2. Classification (NCBI taxonomy): domain Eukaryota; kingdom Metazoa; phylum Arthropoda; class Insecta; order Hemiptera; family Lygaeidae; genus Oncopeltus; species Oncopeltus fasciatus. Next base: position 29,718 of record KZ808487.1, on the reverse strand, counting down.
GATTGAATACGTTGGATGTTAGAAGGCTTAGCGGCACCCCAGAGTTCTGCACCGTATGTCCAGATCGGTCGTATTAATGTTTTATAGAGAGTCAGTTTATTCTTTGTTGTGAGCTGTGAACGCCTGTTTATAAGTCTGTATAAGAGTCCGTAGCGTCTGTTGAGTTCTTGTCATTTAAATTTTTATATGTTAGATCCAATTAAGTCGTGAGTCAAGGTGGAACCCATGGTAACGGACTGGTCAAGGAGGGGTATAGGGATATTATTAAATGTGACATTATAGGGAGAATCTTTTCTTAGTTGAAAATTTACCTGTACGCATTTGGACTCATTTATCTTAATTCTTGATTTGCTACACCAGTGCTGAATGGCATCTAGATGGTTTTGTAGAATATTGGAAGCGGTTTTAGGATCAGGATGGGAAGTGAGGATCGCTTTGTCATCAGCAAATAGGGCCAGTAGGGTATTAGGATGAGTGGGGAGGTCCGCAGTGTAAAGGGTAAAAAGGATAGGTCCAAGCACACTGCCCTGTGGAACGCCCACTTTCACAGGGAAGTGTTCGGAGTAATCTGATCCTTGCCGGACCCTAAAGAAACGGTTAGAGAGATAAGATTTAAAGATTTGATAGATGGTACTTGGGAATATGGACTTGAGCTTATATAATAGTCCAGAATGCCATACTTGGTCAAATGCTTGAGTGACGTCCAAGAATGCACCAGGACAGAATTCTTTTCACTCGAGGGAAGAGGAAATGTAATCTACAACGCGAAACACCTGCTGGACAGTAGAATGCTGGGAACGGAAGCCAAACTGATGATTGGGAAGGATATTTGAGGAATTTATGATAGGCATTGTTCGTTTTAGAAGAACTTTCTCAAATACCTTGGACATTATAGGAAGAAGGCTGATTGGTCGATAAGATGATGTGTTGTGAGGAGGCTTACCAGGTTTGGGAAACAGGATTATTTCAGAGAATTTCCAGAGAAGTGGAAAGTGGGTGGTTCGAAGGAAACTATTATATAGGTATGTCAGGAAAATAATTGCTTTTTGGGGTAGGTTTCGAAGTATTAATCCGGTAATTAAATCATAGCCGGGTGCTTTGCGTTTAGGCAGATGGTTAATAATATACTTGACCTCAGATGGTGTTACTGCCCTAATCTTGCCCATTAGTCCATTGGTAATGGTGTGTCCAGTGACTCTTCAACCTCTGCATTATTGGACAAACTGTTAGGATCTGGATGAGGAGTAAATGTTTGTCTTAGATGCCGAGCAAACATTTGGGCCTTGTCTTTGTCGGAAGAGGCCCAGGAGCCATCTTCTCGACGCAAGGGGGTGGAAGGTTCATGGTGTTTCAGAATTCTGCGAGTTGCAGTCCAGAGGGATTTGTCTGCTGCTGAGAGGCTTGACAGGTAGGCATTAAATGCCTTATTTGGTAAACCACCTAGTTTTTGTTTTACGAGACGGGATAGCTGGTTGAACTTCCTACGGTCTGAGGGATGCCTGAGCCTGTGAAACAGGGCTCGAGCTTTACGCTTTGCCAGTATAAGGTTTTTAATTGAATCGGGGAGAGGCTCTGGTGAATATGTAGTGAACTGGGTGCAGTTAGATTTTGAGTTTGCCTCCCAGAGACACTGCTAATTCGTGACAGTAAAGGACTGGACACCATCATCCAGCTCTTCAGGAGTTTTCAAGGAGACTCTGAGGTCAAGCGACTCTTCAAGTAGAGTTCTGAAAAATGGCCAGTCAATGGGACCATTTATTAGTAATGGTGGCAATTGTCTAGGGATGGGTGTGAGTGACAATGTCAGGAGGACAGGGCTATGGTCAGAGGAAGGATCATTTAACGTAGTTACGGAGTGGTGAAAAGGAATAAGATTTTTACAATTGAAAAAATCCAGGATATCAGGAAGGGGGTTAGTATCAGTGGGCCAGTAGGTAGGGGAGGAGGGACATAAAGTAGAGAAATTATGAGAGGAAATAACATTATACAGAGCACGGCATCGGGAGTTGGTCGCTCTCGTGCCCCACTGAAGGTGTTTCGCATTATAGTCTCCGCCAGAGAGGAAACGGGGACATAAGGATTTAAAGTGCTCTTGTAATTGGCTTGAGGTGAGAGGTTTTGTTAGGTGGGCAATACACTGTGGAAAGGGTAATTGGAGAAGTGGTAGTATGGATAGACACTGAAGTGGATTGGAGGGAGTCTGTAGGAGTGGAAGGTATTAAATGATGAGTATGGAAAGTGCGAATGAGGAGCGCAGTTCCACCATGAGCTCGTCCGTCTGGGTGATCAGTTCGGTAAGTTGTGTAGCCTGGTATGTAGAGTTTTTTATTTTTAGTTAGTCGTGTTTCGGTAAGTAATAGTACATCTATACCGTTATCTTCTAGTGTCAGTTTGAGTTCGTTTGTGTGTGTTTGGATGCCGTTAGCATACCAAAGGAGGACAGAGAAGGATTTAGGATATGAAGGACTCATTTTAAGATAGATGAGGAAGTCAGTTTATCTAGTACTATTGTCAGTAGGGTTATAAGAGGGGTAAGGAGGGCGCGGAAATATGAGAAGGAATGGAGCATGGCTTGGAGATCAAAGGAAGCTTGTGATGGAAGAACATGGGAGATGGCAGGTCGCTCTCTCCTGGTTGGCTGTCGTTGAGAAAGAGGCGCTTCTTGTCTGGTTTAAAAATTAAGTATTTCACTCACTTGGTACGGTTCTGTTCCTCGGCAAAATCCCTCGAAACTTCGTCACAGTCTTCACGCTCGCTACATCTTCAACCGTGACCAGTTTAATGACAAAGAAAGCAATAAAAATCACTTCAAGAGAAACAATTGCAGAGAGCTAACAATAAACGTCCTCTCTCTGCAATGGCTGCTGTCGAACTATTTTTATGGCTTTTAAACTCTAATTTTTACACTTCAGTCATTATACTTTGATGAAAATCCATATAAGTGTTTTTAATTCAGCCTTATTTATTATGTTATTTACACTGAAGATGACATTAATAATATTGATTATGAAACCTTTTATTATCCGTCTTCATTGGTTTCTGCAAACCATCTTCTGTTGGCGAGCGCTTTCGGACATTGTCCATTCTCGTGGCCAAATACATGTGTTCACTGTCACTGTCTGTATTCAACTTCACATAGATAATGATAATAGCCCTTTAGATTATATTGATTATGCATTAATATATTCAGTTAAATGTTTAAAAATGTATGAGAAAAGATAAAGGGTCCTACATGCAAATATCAATCAATGTCCTTGAGGAAATCTTATATCCCATTATATAAATGAAAAAAAATTTTTTTTTTACTTGGGAGGATAAATATTTTATGTGGACGTGTGCTTAGAAAAGGCACATGATATTTTATATGATTATTAGGACAGGAATTTTAATGTTTAAAAGTTGAACCTGAAGATCTGCCAGTTAAAATTACATAAACATATTTAATAAAATAGCTCGAAACGTTTAGGAATAACAGAAATATATACTAATATTGGAAGCAAAAAGTTGTAATGTCAGAATTATTATATATTTTGCTAGTTCATTTATTTATCCGGCTCTTGAGACTTTTAATTATATATTTAGGTAAACAGGGGAACCAACATTGTATATATTTTTTAATTCTTCACATCAAACTTCAGCTTTCCTGACTTACCTCAATAATTGTGTGCTTCAAACCTCCTACTTTCCTCTTCTCTGGGCTAATCGCTAGCAGGAGGGAACCTTATCCATTCAAAGCACTGAAATGATCCTGTTTCCCAAACCCAGTAAGCCTGCTAATAGCTCATCACCTATCGTTAAAATAGCCTTCTTCTTTTACTTTCCATGGTATTTGGGAAAGTTCTTATAAACAAATGATACCTATCATAACTTCCTTAAAGAAGTTAAGATTCCATCATTTCTACTGTCCAGCAGGTATTTCGCATTGCAGATTTCATTTCCTCATCCCTCGAGAAAAAAAAATTTTTTTTCTGGTGCATTCTCAGACGTCACTCATGCATTTGACCAAGTATGGCATTCTGGACTATTATATAAGCTCAAGTCCATATTTCCAAGCACCATCTACACCTAATCCTTAAATCTTACCTTTCTATCCATTTCTTTAGGGACTGTCAAGGATCAGATTACTCCGATCACTTCCCTGTGAAAGTGGGCGTTCCTCAGGGCAGTGTGCTTGGACCTTTTCTATATACTGAAGGTATTCCCACTCATCCTTAGCCCTCTTTGCGTATGACAAAGCAATCCTTTCCTCCCCTCCTGACTCCAAAATCGCTTCCAATATTTTATAAAACCACCTTGATGCTATTCAGCAATGGTGCAGCAAATGGACAATTGAAATAAAATCATTTCAAGTCATTTTCAGCAAATTCTCGTAATAATGTTATGTACAATAACATCCATATCTTTGGGTTCCACCTTGAGTCACGACTAAGCTGGAGTGAATATATTAAAATCTAGCTATAAGAACTCTACAGACACCACGGACTCTTATACAGGCTTATAAATAGTTGCTCACACCTTACAATAAAAAACTCACTGATTCTCTGCAAGATCATAATACCCATATTACCACCAATCTTGGCCTTCCAATAAGCCTTAAGCCTTCCAATATCTAACAAATGTAATCCTTTCAGTCCAAAATTCTAATAATAGTTACAAGCATTCCATATTATGTATCCAACTCTATCCTTCATCACAGCTTCAATATTCCTTTTGTCCAAGACCTTATCTCTACCGGCTTCATGCTCTTCAATAGTAAACTCCAATTTCACTCTTATCCATATGCCTAATCCCTGTCATTGGACTACAATCCTTACAATCCTCCCTGGCGACTTAAACAGAGACCTGGGCCTCAATGCTTAAACTTATTAGGAGTGGGGTCATTGGGCCCTTTATCCCTGCATAGTTTGTTTATTTATTTATTATTTTTTGTTCATTTTTTTTTTTTGTATGTATCTTCTCTGTCATCAAATTGCTTGATGTTTATTTACACACATGCCTTTTTTACTTGTTTTCACACTTAAAATTATCTAAGAAAACTTATCTTTTTCCCCATTAACTGATTTCCCCAATTCTTTTTCTGTACTATTAGTTATAAAATTCCATACCAGGGTTGTCTAAAAATTTTAGAGAGGACTGGCATTGCCCTTTGTAGGAAAAAATATGACCCTCTCCTGAATTCCTGAGATCCGTCAGTCTAAAGGTGATAATCTCATCTAAGGGGGTAAAAATCTACAGAAAAGTCATAGGCCTTCTTACAAGGTTAATGGGGGTTCGGAAAAGGACTGGTTACTCTGCTCCTGGAAAAACTACCTAATTTTGTTTAAGTGGAATTCCCAGATGAATTTAATGTGCACTTTTCTTCAGCCTCTTCCTAACCTTTGTCATGACCTGAAGGCCCATCCTTCTTTGCTAAAAACCTCTATTTTTTCTATATAACCCCCTCTGATATATTAGAAGCATATGAAGGCGAGAGGGGAGGTGTTGTCACCTGGAAGAAATCTCCTGACTGAGCTTGTGGTTGATCCAAAAAAATACTATTGTAAAAGAAGTGTATTTTTTATTATCTGGTAACTCACATACAGATTTGTTCCAGGTGACAACATATCCCCTCTCGCCTTCATATGGCCCTAAAGATGGCTTACAGTATAAGCCGAAACATGGGCACATTATACAAAATACACTTTACACAAAGTTTATTTTCTTCTTCTTCTTTTAAGGCAGGTACAGACTTCTAAGAGCACGTAAATAACACTTGAGATGGCTGAAATGGGTCTATAAAGCCAATAAAAAGAAAAACATACACACACACACACACACATATATATATAAAATCAACAGCCTTGGTCATTTGGATTAGATAATCATTTTGACCTAGTAGTTGGCAAATCTAATTTACTAAATTACATTGATTTGTCTAAATTAGTGAGTATCTAATTCAAATTTATTTTCAGGAATGTAATTGATGTAGCTGCTCTTGCCCCAAGTAATATTGAGCAAAATGATTACTTAGAAAGAAGAAATCATTACAGCTCCAAACTTTCACCTGTTTGTTGGCAAGTGAGCGGACTAAAAAAACAAATGTTTTTAGTTGATGTTGCTGTACCTGAAAAGATTCTCATCCCAGCACCTATTAGTACAGAGAATGTTCTTATGGTTTGTATTGAATCTCATATACTACTTCAAATAATTTAATAAAGGAATGTTATAATGTTCAATATACTCCACTATAATGCAATTTACTTGTCGCAAGTAATAATGCAATTCTTTTTCTGTGATATCCGTCTCTATTTTATTGTTTTTTTTTAAATTTTTTATGTTGNTACTTCATGTTAATTTTCAAATATCTTCCTTAATGAGGGTCATTCTTCATCAGCACAGAAAAATAACTGACTAGTCTTTCTTAGAGGCACCATAAAAATAAAATCTAAATAACTGTATTCCAACATCCAAAAAGAATGTTAATGAATAAAAAAAAAAAATAATTTATTCTGGGAATAAGATCCGTTCCCTTGAGTAATAAATAGTTAAACTAATTCAAATCTGAGCCTTTCTTGTACCTTGTTATTTTACAATTAAATTTTAATGGATAATTGTATCACAAATAATGGTGAATATACGAAAAAAAAAAAAAAAAAAAAAAAAAAAGAAAGATTTATGGCTTTAAAATGGCCAAATTAGTCTAAAATATAGCAAATAAATTATATAAGTCCAACCTATCTTTTGGTAATAGTTACAGCTACTACCGTCATATTTCCCTATCTGTAGATTTCTCAATTCCCTCATCCTATAGTTCACTGGTTTTATTTAACCTATCGGGTAATTTCCACCAATGAATATGTAACCAGCATACTTATATGAATCCGTCGTCATTGGCTGTCTTCCATGGCCTAATGGTGAGCCCCTTCTGCTGTGTTCTGCCATATTTACTGGTGTTTATTAGCACTATCACAGCAGCAAAAATAATGTAAATTTTAATATAGCTTTTTTTTCTGTTCTTGAAGTACACTCATTTTGATGTCCAACATGTATAATCTATTTGTGGTTATTATATTGAGATTACATACTGTCTTGCATTTTAATTACTTTTTGTTGAATACCTAATCTGCTATTCAAGCAGATGAGCTGTAATTTTGAAAACCCTTATCATTGATAATTTCTTCTACATTATGTGTCACAATACACTTGTCATTAATGAAAAAAGAACTAATTTTTTGGTAGATATTATAACTAGCAATACTATCTAGTACTAGTAATAATGTACTTCTCACTTTTCAGGGACATAATCTTTTAACATGATTTTAACTACTTGTATATTTATAGTTAAAGTCAAGTTACCAGTACTTATTTTATTTTTCAATGATGCATAACTTTCCATTCGCTATTACAGTATCATTCAACTTTGTTTTCATATTCCAATCTACTTGCCAGGTTGAGCTAAGGGCGATTAGTAACTAATCGAACAAATTTAAGCTGATATCTACACAGAATTGTATAAACAGTGACACGATATAGATGGCTAGATTTTTTTTTTTTTCTGAAGTCAAAGGAATGGATTAATAACAACTTTTATTTTTAGATCTTTGATAAATATTTAATACTTAATATTATATATATA
>KZ808487.1:6442-20869 GCA_000696205.2 Oncopeltus fasciatus | reverse complement strand
GAAGATAATTTCAGGATATAATATAAATGAAAATAAATATAATATATAAAAATAAATGTTAAATGGCTTCAACAATATTAAATAAAAAATATTTTTAAAATCTGAAGAAATTAGACAATTCTAACACCTATTTTATATTTTATGTAGGAGTATATGTTCTTACATGTGCATGTGTGTATTATTTCCTCAGTTATTAAATAATAATAATAAAAAAACCTTTGAAATAACAGAACGCCATTCTTCTTATTCGTCCCAGGATCTCAGTTGAATTAGGCTAACATAAAATTGGAGGCCATGAGAAGTACTCTTGAGATGAATAAATTAAATGCTATGGGGATACAAATACTGTAAGACTTTTATACAGCCTACCTAAAGCATATTTTTCAGCATGCTTATTCATCATTGAAGCCAATTAAACTTTTATTGTTGGCTTGCAGAAGGGCGAATGATTTACTAACAATCTGAGATACAAGAATTATGGTTCACTGGGGGGATTAAATTGAACCAAATTACTTTCCAATTAAAATTAAACAAAATTTATTGTAGAAGAAACACCTAAGAGAACATTAATTTGAATTGTTCAGTTTATTAAAAGGTTGATTAATAACAAAATGCCCTGACTAAAACCCTTAGTACAACATCCTTGTAAAGCTGTTTAAGAATTAAGTTCTGGTCTATTTAAATTCTTGACAATTTTACTGCTCTTGGTGGAACGTCCATTAGGAAGCGTGTCTTATGGAGGGGGATCCCTCTTATAGGATATCACACCCTAAGTAGGGGTGGGCTCTTGGAGCCTCATGAACCAATAGGTACCCAGCGCTGGTAGTAAAGCCAGGCCACCCTTTCCCCTGAGGGGATCTAAATATTCGAGGAACCAGTTGTCCCAAGGATCAGGGGCCTCTCCAGCTAGATTAATCACTTGCAGGGGAATATACCTCATATAGCAAACAGCCTCAGATACACTCTTTTTCTTCTTATAAAACAATAATAATATGAGATATTACCATCAATTTGTTCAATAGTATAAAAAAAAACAAAAAAACATCATGATTAAAAGGAATGAATTGCGTTGATAGAAATGTATCTGCTGTCCAAGTTTGTGAAAATAAAATTGAGAAGTACTTTTATGTACAAGTTCAAAAAAATTATTCAGGAGTTCTCTAATAGGAAATGGACAGGCTTATCAAATTTTTAATTTTCAACTGGAAATGTCATTCATAAATTCAGCCACCCTTCTTAACTTAGCAGGACTGATAACATTGGTATAGAGGGTCCTACAAAGCAAAATCAGCAAATCTCTTCTCTTGCAATGAGTTTTTTTTTTCCAAATTTCATTGATAAATAGAAAAAATGAACTGGCTCGTGAATATTATATTTTAATTAAACTATTGGATGGCTCCCTTGAAGTTGGAGGTCTATAAATATAAAATAAGAAGTTTTATGATAATGAAGATATTACTGCCACATACTTGTTTTTTTTATTATGTTTAAAATTTACATCAAGAATGTGTTCTTTCTAAACTCCTCTCCTCTTTACCTTGTTGACAAGAATATCTAGTTAAGTAATACATTATGTTCCTCAGAAAATTAAATTTTTCACAAATGATGTGGTTGAGAGTCATTTATAAATTGTCTTTTAAAATTAACAAGTTATCATGTATTGAACTTAGCTTATTTAATTAATTCTATAAATAACTTCTAATTTAGCCAGTCCTTCTGTACTTTCTCAATAATTCATTAAACAATTCTAGGAGAATATCTTTTACTGTTTTACTTTATAATTGTATATTCATTAATAGGCTACTGTCTTGTGTTTCTTTATCTTTAAATATTGTTACAGCTTACATGAATAATAATGTTTTAAATTCATCAGAATTATGTATTTTATTTATTTATTTATTTTTTTNTAAAAATTATAAATTTAGAATAAATTTTTCAATTTTTGATTAATTAGCCTAAATACTAATCTTTGATTATTATTATTATGAAAACATCTGTATTTAACTTCAAATTTTTGTTATAGATCAAAGTTTTTTCTTCACATATTAAATCTGCATTGCAAGAACTCAAGGTAAACCACACTGAAGACCTCATTGTTCCTTTTGAAATTCCCTGACTGTTGGATATTTACTAATATTGTTCTTGAGTAACATCATTATTTTAAATTTTGGTACAAAGCGTAAAAATAATCTATTGAAATTTGATATTTGTGAATTATATTAAATGCAAAATAAAGACAAATATTTTTTCAATGTTTAGTTACATATATATTATTTTAATGTATTATTAAATTATTTTTTATGTATATAGAAGTTATAATAGAGGCTTGATTATATATAATGAATGTATGGGGAATGCAAATATTTTGTGCTAAAACAGGTTAATGTAAAGCTTGTTATTCTTTTACTAACATATTCTTATGATGACTATTTTTTTCCATTGTTATTTTCACTGTTATGATAAAGACCTATGAATATTATACATTGTGAATGGTTTGCTTCCTTCTTTAATGGTTCTTTTTTTAGCCAGCTTTTTGATATGTGTATATTTATGTATTTATTGTACATACTTTTTCATAGACTTGATACAAATTTGTATTAGGCCTATTGTAATAATTTATACATTTTTGTTCAAATATTTTGCAGAGCGTTCCTCTAGTCCCATCTCTGCTCTATAACTTGTAAATAGTCATATAATTAATTTGTACACTATTTGATTTTTTCAAGTTTTTATTTATTTATTTTTTTCATTTTTAAGTAATTTATTTATTCTTTTATGCACCCTACATTATAAAGTTGCTTCATTAAAATCCGTTTTAAAAAACTGTGTCTCATAAACTGTGTGTCAGTACAAAAATGAGGAATCCCGCTGTGGGAAAATTTAATTTTGTCAAAAATGACAATTTATACATTGTTCGACAATTTATCTTTCTAAATAGCCATAAAATATTAGGGTATTTCTAGTTCGTTGGTTAATTATGGAAAACATCAAGGTAACACATGCATAAATAAGAAATACCTTGACTGCTTTTAAATTCGAAGTTTATTTTCCTTTAGAGTTCGTTTGAGATAGAAATTTTATGTATATATTTAAAATTATTTGCGTGGATTGTTCTTGTGAATTCTCAATAATTATCAATTAAATGTGCTTTCTGGAATAGTCTACTGGAATTTATGATATTATTTAAATATTTTCTAAGAGTTTAATCCAATAAGCCATTACTTTAAGTAGTTCATTTTTATCATTAGAAATATTTCTTAAGTTGATTGTAGTATGTATGTGATAATCTTGTTATTTTAGTTGATCTATTTTTGGTTGTTATGACAGGATTATCTTTTGGATTTTATCATTAATAGCTTAAGAATTAAATTTTATTANTAGATAAAGACAATTTTAGGGTTGATCTGTAAGTTTTCTCCCTTTAATCTGTTAATATGCCCAATACTTTTGATAGTAATATAGATTTTTAATTATTAAAATTTGAGGAGGAATGAACCCAGAATAAAAAATTAGTAGGTGGAAAGGTAGATAAGATCAGCTTCATTATAGGCGGTTATCTTAGAACCATTTGGGCACCAACAGATCAACCAGTTTGAGTTTTAGAATTATTACTAATAGTTTAGTTATAATTAATCTAGTTCAATATTTGTAACCCAATATAAATAAATAATTTTTAAAAAAACCCTGCCAATATTGTTTCAAAATTATTTTTCATCCGAAAAATTTGAAGACACACAAAGCCAAATAAAATTATAAAAGCCTAATAAGATACAATCAGTTCTTAGGCCTAATTAAATATAAGCATAAAAAAATGTTTAAAGTACATCACATTGTAAAATATAATGATTAATTAATTATTAACACATTATGTATTGTAATGTTAAGTTACGAAGTAATCGTGAAGATACAAAATATTTAAGACATTTGTAATGCAGTAAATCCATAACAATAATTTTTTTTGGAAGCAACTAAAAGGATACTTAACAGCATTTTTTCCCAAGGTTCAAACAAAGAAATGCAAGTAATCAACTCGTATTGGAGATACCAATACGAGATGAAATCTTTAATTCTATTTGACATTACTAGCAGTTATTGACGAAACAGCATTTCAGAAATTTAAAAATAATCTAAGTAACCTCTCATCCTTCCTTGACCAAGAGATCAATTTTCTTCAAATGAAAAATAATATTCCATGGGTTAGTATTTGTGACGTCAACCAAAGAAATAATGTCTGAATTTAATTTAGAAATGCTTGACAAGTTATTCTGAATATATTCAAAATTTCAAACACTATTAAATAAATTGTTGGATATAATTAGCCAAAGCATAATTCATTATTTCATTAGTGTTAGCTTCATTTACCTGATTTTAATATATGTTATATGTAAAACTTCCTGAGAGGTCGGCAAGAATAGCACTGATAAGCGACTCTGTCTTGCTATTTATTAAGTTAAATTTTATTAGCCAATAGTCAATTCAATTGTGGTTTCTCATGCACAGGAAACTTCAAAATTTAGCTTTTGGAAAAGCATAAACTAGATTTCCCAACTCGATAATAACTAAAAATATATTCAAAAGGAGAGTTTTTTTTTTTTTTTTTTTTTTTTTAGTTTTTTTTGGTTGGTTGGCTCTATAGTCCTATGGTACTTGTGCTAGGCTAACCTCAGAGATCTATATCTGTCTTAATCAGCCAGTAATATTATTACTATTAGTACTTCATTACTAAAATATCTCATAAAGACGTACAAATTTGGGCTAAACTGAAATTCTAGACATCTGATAACAATTTTCTTTACAGTACTCAAAATTAATTCATTAAGTCACATAAACACTGCTTTCAAAAGTTTTCTAATTTTAATTAACTCCCCTTCAATAACTTACTGTCATGAAAGCATGAAACACCTCTGGCAATGAAAAAACTTTCATTCTCTGTTAATGGAAGCCCAAGGTGGGACTCGAATCCACATTGCCATGCATGTAAAGACTAAACAGATTTTCTCAGTTAATATTCATAGTTTAACAAATACATAATTTACTTATGAAATATATTATAAATAAAACAAAATGTCAATTCTCAGATTAAATCCTTAGCAGTATAAATTCATTAGGAGTGGAAATATTTTTTCTGATAATCAAATGTCTGAACTGCAATTCATTTACTCTATTGTCAAAGGAAATCTCTCAGTATAAGACAAATAAATAGCACAAAAATATGACTTTAGTTGACTCCGATTAGTTATTGTTTGACTAGTCTGCCTATGAAAACTAAATCCCGCTATTGTCTCTACAAGGGCTCCTAAAATATACTGATTCTATTCTCTCCTGGACTGAAACCTAAAATTTTTCTAAGTTAAAAATGATGTTTATAGAAGGCTAAACCTCAAAAACACCAGATTGCTTTCCTGTACTTTAGCATTAACATTATCAATACCAATTCATCCTAAAATATTTAGTTATAAGGGAGGTTATCTTAGCTACTGGAGAAACACTATGCACTGTAATATATTAACTGAACTGTGGAAATTAAAACACACAAGTACCTACTTAATTTATATATTCAAAATTTAAAAAAATCAATGTAACAGCAGCTTCTATACGTGGCAATCAACATTATGCTAGTTAAAGGTATTTTAAGACTAAGAAAATTTGCGAAATGAAGTAAGCGTGAAGTACTTGCAAGTAAAAAGAAGCACTTTTGCTTCTCACTCTTTAGTGCTTTCCATAAAAATCACAAGAATATGGCATAAGTTTAATAGTCTCAAGGCATTGTAGCAAAAGAAGTGTAAAAACTGAATGAAAAAAAAAAAAAAAATCGTCTAGTTTAAATACACTAAGTGGAGAATAGAGAATAAGTTGAAACCAGTCACAAATTATTAAATTGTAAGTTTAAAGTGTGAGGTCCACCTAAATCATAACAAAAAATCTGTCAAGGAGCAGTAAAACTAAGCAATTTCTCATCTTTAGTTAGAGAAGGGCATAAATGAGATTTAATGATTTAATTTGATTTTGCCAGCTAAACAGGACAATGAGGAGAATTGTTGAGCTTGTTATGTATAATGTTACAGGTTTATGTAGGCCTACTAGAGGAGAAAGAAAGTTTACTTCATGTTAATTTTCAAATATCTTCCTTAATGAGGGTCATTCTTCATCAGCACAGAAAAATAACTGACTAGTCTTTCTTAGAGGCACCATAAAAATAAAATCTAAATAACTGTATTCCAACATCCAAAAAGAATGTTAATGAATAAAAAAAAAAAATAATTTATTCTGGGAATAAGATCCGTTCCCTTGAGTAATAAATAGTTAAACTAATTCAAATCTGAGCCTTTCTTGTACCTTGTTATTTTACAATTAAATTTTAATGGATAATTGTATCACAAATAATGGTGAATATACGTACAGAATGATGATTATAGTGGCCCTATTATATCTTTATAGAAATATACATAACATCCTCAAATTTATATACACACTTAAATTACACTCATAATAAATAAAACCACAACTTATATATATATATTTTCTATTAACTAATATTAATACTACAACATAAAATTTCCTTATTGCTATTATTCTTTTAATATATAACATCACACTATTATTTCTTGGTGCCTTATTACTTTTCAAGCAGTATAAGAACAGAAGGAATTCGTAAGTACAAAGGATAGAGGCTCAGTTAATTTCAAAGGTTTCCATGGAGTGATGAGGAATGAATGACTAAATGCAGCAGTTTGGATAGATGTTAGAAATTTAGAAAGTAAGTGTGTGAGTATATTAAGATGTGATTTAAAGATATACAGCCTAAGGAAAGAAGGCTGTAACCACTTTAAGTCGATGTGCAAGCCTACACAACATGAGAGTATCTCGTAGAGCCTAGTATAAAATGCTAAAAGTAGGTCATTAGTAGTTTAATCTCTCTCACCCATACACTGCACATAATCAAAGTGGGGTGTATGAGGGAGGAGACAAGAAGTTGTGTCACAAAGGAAGTACCTAGATTAATAAAGGATAAAAAAAAAAAAAAAAAAAAAGCAACAGGAGATGGAGGATATATGAGATTTACAGGAAAGATTGTAGCATAAGATGATCCAGATTTCTTATGAAGAAACAAAAAGAATGAATTGTTCAGTCCCACTGGGCTATAGCTGAGCCTAAGAGGAAAAAACTCCAGGTGAAAAGAGAAGCTGCTTCAAGGCAGAATCCAACACGCTTTAATGGGTGAACATTCTTGCCAAATTAGACCAACGGCAATTGCTCAGGGGTGGGGGAGAAATAAAAGAGAATTTTTTGTCAAAATAATAGTTTTCTCTTTCCATGCATAAATATTCAAAAGACAATTTAATGATACTCATTTATTTTCAAAAATTTTAAACTTTTTATATACATATTAAGGCAAATTAAATTACAGAATATATAAGGATTTTCAGAAACAAGTAGCCCTTTTGTCAGAGGTAAAGTAGTTCAGATAGGACACTCTGAGATTCAGAGGTATAATATATTAACTGTTAAGAAAAAGGCAGGAGAGAAATTACATTGAAGCAAATATACACAGTTTTTAAATATGCTTGTTAATGAGGATTTGGTTTTATATATTATGTGGTCATTGACACTGGAGAATGTGTTGCCAATTTTAATAATGAAATTTTATAAGCATCAATATTTATTGCTAGGCCAAGGACTTTATTCTGGATTTAGGTTGTTTGATAATAAGGTGCTAATTGAAGGATTATTCTGGATGATGAGAATACCTTGTAACTGTATTAAATTTTAGATTTAGGATGGAAGGGAATATTTCCTATCAAAGAGTTGGGATAGATATTTCATAATTTGGATCTATGGACAGAAGTCCTCTTCACATTCCTTAATGGTCAGAATAAGACTTTCTTTAAAGTTCACATGGAATATCCCTCGCAATGAAGCTCCAGAATCCTCATTAACATACTGATGTTAAAATGTAAAAATTGTGTATATATGCTTCAAAGCAATTTTTTTTCAGCCTTTTACTTCGATAAAAGTATTTTGACCCTGAATTTCAGACTTAATATTCATAGAGCATTCTGTTTTGAATCGCCATTCCTATTTCCCATAGCTAGACATGTTTACTAAATTGCTACTTCATTCTAAAGGTGTTAATGATGTTTTCCAAGTTCAAGTTATTTATCAACTTTCAGAGATACTACAACTGAAGATGAGATAACCTAGTCCCCCCTCTCCTGTTTTACTCTTTCCTCTCCTCTGTACCTTCAGTTAATTTATACTTATCTCTGATGAAGGATTACTAGTTTCATAAAAAAATTAAATATTTTTTTGTTATTTAGATTTAGTCATCAAAGTTGGAGCTTTTTCCATTTTCTCATTAATATAAACTAATCAATTACATCTAAAAAAAATAAGCAGGGAATATACTAGCACTATGGACAAACTTCTTGGGCTCTAACAGCTTTTATTAGAATTTATTTTATATTACTAAGACTACCACTAACCAATTAACCTAAATATAGGTCCTAAAAAAACATATTTTCTCTATTGATCCATGAAGCTATTATATGTATGCATTTGTGTGTGTATACATACATATATATATATATATAGGTCAGGATTTAGTGGAACAAGGCCGACAACTTGTTAAAATTGTCTTCATTGTTGCAATATATTCAAATCTATCTAAACAATTTGGAAATGTTTATCAAACCTTATTTCTTAAGGCCCAAATTTAGTGTCATAGATTAAAAAAGACAGCCCAATAAGATAGGTTTTTATCATACGAAGGTACCTTTAGATAAACTTCCCCATGACCCTAAGTAGTTGTAATAATTAGTTTAAGACCAGAGCTAATATTTCGAGCAAAACTGGGTAAATCAGCTAGTATAATGAATGTTAAATTTATAATACATAAAATATATTTCTGGTAAGCTTGAACAACAAATTAATGCATTATAAATTATATAGTAAACTACTAACAGTAAAACATATTCTTTATTGGAAACTTTTAAAAATCTAAGTCATACAAAAATAATTATTAGGAATGTAAAATATTGTTTTGGTAAACTGTCAAACCTCTATTACTCAAGTTTACAATTATGTTTCTCCATTAACCTTATTATTAATACTAATTAACAATGAATAATTAATTCAATCAGTTTATCAACTGATAAACTGCAAATATGAATTCCACAGCGATAAAATATATTGTGGGAGATACATATAGCTTGAATAGGCCACAAGGGCAAAAGTTCCCATCAAAAGAGAATCTAATTATAAGTTAAGGAAAATTTCTTATCTATAGGGAAAACATAATCACCAAACTAATTTTAATTCTCAGGTCAAGCCTTGACCTTTGACTACTTACTATTTCCCTTTATCAACAGAGGGCTTCAGGTCTTCCCAATTTCTGGTCTCCTTATCTAAAATATCTGGAATCCATTTTTTTATTCATTGTCAATTCTTTCTGATACATCTATGCTCCCTTAGAGTAGTTGCTTTACCTTCGCTCATAACCCTGAGTTAGGAAGATAAAAATAAAAACTGCTTTGGAAGTAATATTGTTCAAGCAGTTGCAACATTCAGATTGAAAATATTCGCCACACAAGCATTTTCTTCAAGTTTTGTTAGAAATGGGCATAAATAACAGTACATTACTTTTTTACTTCAAAGGTAGATAATGAAGAGGAAAGCTAATGTTGCCGAGGTTGGTTCAAGGCCAGAGAAATGGAGAGGGGGTTGTTCAACCCCTAGTTCATTTTTACTATCTTCCTTATTATTTGTCTTTTGGAGGAAGAAAATATGAAATATAAAGGTTATCAAATTACTTTTTTAAATAATGATATTAATTGTGGTATGTAATCCCACATTAAATTTTATACTAGAAATGTAAAGGGAGTCAAACAATTTTTTTTGTATATTATAGTCTTTACAGAAAAAATAAATGTAAACATATATATGTAGGTTTATATAGCAATCTAAATGTTAAGAATCCAAAAAAATAATGTAATTTACAAAGAATTTTAAATTTTCAGGGAGACAAGTTGCCATTCAAGAAAGGGAAGAATAAAGTTACTAAGGGATTAAGGAGTAGTGGCTTTGATAGTGTGAATATTTACCCTCTTGTCTTGAGTTGTAATTCTGAGGAAGTAATAAAAATGTCTATGGGAAGAAGAGTTTGTGGATTAGTACAGGGTGTCTATAATTCTTGAGTTAGATTCAAGGCAGTAGTCATATAATGTAAAAGGTAAGCCAGGAATTGTATTGAAGCAAATATAACAATTTTAAGAAGTTCTTGAGAATTGAATCTTTATTGTTATTGCATTATTGACACTGGAGAATATATTGCCAGTTTTATTAATGAGGAAGGACAATCATCTGTTTTTATTACAAAGCCAAGTACCTTTTTCTTTATTTGTATGGGTACTGACAGAGAGCTTTTCAAGTTCATATCTTAAAGAGAGAAGCTTACCGCCATCAATATGGAGCTACTGAATGGATTTCAACAGCAAACTGTACATAAATTTCATTGATTCAGTCACTTCTTCCTCGCTTTTGGGAGAAAATGATTTACTAACCATTATTAATCTATCTGCTACTATCATGAATCCCTCTTTCTCCAAATGGCAACCAACAAATGACACTTATTTTGGATGTTGATAAAAAAACAAAACTAACAGACATCCACATGTTCACTGTTTTCACTTCGAGCTTTAGGAAACAAAATCAGATGTATTATGGCTCATTTTTTCCTCACTACACACACATCCATAGAAATACACAAACACACACTTCCATTCATACACTACTTTAATTAATTTACATACATTCTACACACACACACCATTCAAGATCAATTACTCTGTAAAATTTTAAGCTGCATTTAAAAATCACAGTAAGAAAATTCAATTTGGATGGATAGATGCTGAAAAAGGAGGGATTTGAATATAGAAAGGAAATGAGCATGTAGAATATTTGGGGGCAGGGAGTTCCAAAGGCCAGCTGCATGAGCTAGGAAAGAGCAGCGAAAAGAAGCAGTGCTATAAGAGGGAGTGAAATGATCAGAGGTTAGGGATCTAGTGTGGCGGGAACAGACTGAAGAGTTGAAAGTAAGGAGGAGAATGTGTGGAGACAGTAGTATAAAGGAAGTAAAGTCTGTGTTAGGAAGGAAACAACCACTTTAATCTGGGAACGCCCCAGGAGTTTCTAGGTGAGCCGATGATCAAACCTAACGAAACAATCGATAAAACACTTTAGTTTATCATCATCCAACCGAGACACTGCCATATACCACACAATATTCAAAGTGGGGGAGAATAAGTTAAGAAAAAAGGAGTTGGCGCATGGGCCTTGGTATGGAAAGAGCTGGAGAGTTACAAAACAGTGCCAGGACATCTGGGAAATATGTGGCTTCCAGGAGATTTTTTGGTCAAAGGCTACACTGAGGTTTCAGACTGAACAAGTGAAGGAAATATGAGTATTATTAATAATAAAATTACGAAGGGTTGGAAAGGAGCTTAATTAGGGAACTTTATACAATTGCCTTTTACTTTGCCGCATTCAGGCTTAATCTGTTTTGAACAGCCCATTTATTGATTATATCAAGCTTACTTTGGATATAACAATACTGGAGAGTGTAAGGGACAGCCCTGAGGAAATCCTACAGGAATGAGAAGTGAAGATGAGATAGTTTCTCTAGAATGAAAGTAAAGGAGCCCACTGTTGAAGAAGGATAACCTTGAAAGTTTAGACAGGAGTATGGAGTGGTCGCATCAAGTATCAAAGCTTTAGAGAAGTCTAATAGGATGAGTATTGTGACTTTTTGCTCCTCCATCTCACATTGAATATCAATAGTCATCTTCACTAGAGCGGATTGAGTGGAAAAAATCCAGGCCAGAAGCCAGACTGTAAAGGATCGATGAGATGATTGATTTCTAAGAACTGGGACATATAGATTTGTGTTAGTTCCTGAAGTGGTTTGGAGAGATTAGAGTGTATGGATATTGGCAGTAAATCATTGAGTGAGAAAGGAGTAAGATTTTATTTAGTAGTTCAACAATGGCTGTTTTCCATGCTGTAGGAAAGACTGAATTTTTTAGTGAAACGTTGTAAACATGAAAGAGTATGAGAAGAATATCTGGTATGCAAAGTTTTATTAAATGAATTGGGAGACCATCATGTCTGGCAGCCTTCGTTCTGATTTTCATAATGGTTTCTAACATGTCAGAGGGGGTTACATAGGAAAAATAATAAATTTTATCACTGAAGAATGGGCCACTTAGGAGTGAATATTGAAGTGGCTAAGTTGTAGGACAGCTGAAAAATATTATGATTGGTTAGGAAGCTTATGGGATGAAGAAACAAAATTTTCACAGGAATCAATGACGAAAATGTTTAGCTAAGTGTTTGAGAAGTGTGAATGATGTGTAGAGGAAAAAAGAACAGTGAATTAGTTCAGGGTAAAAACACTCTCAACATATATCTTTTAACAAGAGTTTGAATTATTTGTTGTTGATAATGATTTTGTCTGTGATATAATTCTGTTCCTAATGTCTGAAGATGACGTACTGGAACCAAAACTGGTCACTAAAAAAAAGATTTGAAACAGGGAAGACTATAGCTCTATCATCCTTAAAGTCATTATATAAAGTAAAAAAAAGAAAAAGAAAAAACTCATCAGGACAATGTTCATTAGGTCGTTCTTCCCTTACACAGTCTCAGATATTATGTTGGTGTTCCACTATGCTACACTTTCAATGATAGAAATTTGTAAAAACTCTTAAGTTTGGCTTCTTAAGAGGTAAAATTTGACAAGAGGGAGAAGGGTGGATGCAGGCAGTCCCCCATGCATGCTTGAAAAGAATCCATTGAAAAAAGAATACATCTGTATACAATACAAAAATTAGATACCCACAGAAATTAAACTATTTCATTACATCATCATTATCGTAATGTCATTACCCAAAGTAAAGGTTACAGGCATATTAATTTCTTCTGATTTTCTTATATAAATTAATTATACCAAAATGGGTACATTTTGTTACTAGAGTTAACCGCACTGACTTCTGTATTAGTATTTTAGACATCATTGAGACTTAAATAATCACCAGAAATAGAAAAGATTAAATAATGAATGAAGAATACATAATAAAACTAAAACAAAAACTATGTCTAACAGAAATGTAAAAATGTCACTGTTAGAATTTAGTAATTAGACTTAGCTTAGTTTCTTTTTAGATAAAGACAATTTTAGGGTTGATCTGTAAGTTTTCTCCCTTTAATCTGTTAATATGCCCAATACTTTTGATAGTAATATAGATTTTTAATTATTAAAATTTGAGGAGGAATGAACCCAGAATAAAAAATTAGTAGGTGGAAAGGTAGATAAGATCAGCTTCATTATAGGCGGTTATCTTAGAACCATTTGGGCACCAACAGATCAACCAGTTTGAGTTTTAGAATTATTACTAATAGTTTAGTTATAATTAATCTAGTTCAATATTTGTAACCCAATATAAATAAATAATTTTTAAAAAAACCCTGCCAATATTGTTTCAAAATTATTTTTCATCCGAAAAATTTGAAGACACACAAAGCCAAATAAAATTATAAAAGCCTAATAAGATACAATCAGTTCTTAGGCCTAATTAAATATAAGCATAAAAAAATGTTTAAAGTACATCACATTGTAAAATATAATGATTAATTAATTATTAACACATTATGTATTGTAATGTTAAGTTACGAAGTAATCGTGAAGATACAAAATATTTAAGACATTTGTAATGCAGTAAATCCATAACAATAATTTTTTTTGGAAGCAACTAAAAGGATACTTAACAGCATTTTTTCCCAAGGTTCAAACAAAGAAATGCAAGTAATCAACTCGTATTGGAGATACCAATACGAGATGAAATCTTTAATTCTATTTGACATTACTAGCAGTTATTGACGAAACAGCATTTCAGAAATTTAAAAATAATCTAAGTAACCTCTCATCCTTCCTTGACCAAGAGATCAATTTTCTTCAAATGAAAAATAATATTCCATGGGTTAGTATTTGTGACGTCAACCAAAGAAATAATGTCTGAATTTAATTTAGAAATGCTTGACAAGTTATTCTGAATATATTCAAAATTTCAAACACTATTAAATAAATTGTTGGATATAATTAGCCAAAGCATAATTCATTATTTCATTAGTGTTAGCTTCATTTACCTGATTTTAATATATGTTATATGTAAAACTTCCTGAGAGGTCGGCAAGAATAGCACTGATAAGCGACTCTGTCTTGCTATTTATTAAGTTAAATTTTATTAGCCAATAGTCAATTCAATTGTGGTTTCTCATGCACAGGAAACTTCAAAATTTAGCTTTTGGAAAAGCATAAACTAGATTTCCCAACTCGATAATAACTAAAAATATATTCAAAAGGAGAGTTTTTTG
>KZ808486.1:125221-135308 GCA_000696205.2 Oncopeltus fasciatus | reverse complement strand
AATTTCTTAAAATTATAAGATTATAGTTTATAATAATAATGTTTTATTATAATTATACTAAACTATGCCCAATGTACCTTCGGACATATTTTGAGTTGCTTGGTCCAGACGCTGGAGAGGACAATGATCATATAATGTAAGACTGGTCCTAGGTTGTCCGGGAAGCAAGATAGGGTGAGTCGTCTAGTCACTTAAATTACGCTTTTAAATATTCAAATATTTAGCGCTAAATTTTCAAAGGGCACACCCAAGATTTTAAGTTTTTTAAAAACTAAGTCACAGTCAAAGAAAAAAATATAGCAAAAACTGTATAAAATAGATAATATATGTTAAATGTAATTTACTATCATTAGCGTTTTATATAATTTTTTAAGGAAGACGAAAATTAAGAAAGAACAAGTAATATGTTAATGGGCACTTAACTTACCTCTTTCACTTTAATCTAACTTGAACCAGTCTCAGAACCATGGTCTTTGTAACAAAATTTAATTACCTGGTAATAACATGTAATACCTGGTAAAAACCTGGTAATAAAACCTACTAATACCTAGTAACCTGGTACCTGATAATACCTGGTAGGATATAACCTGGTAATAAGCCTGGAAATATCTTTAAAAACGTGATAATAACATCTGGTAATCTGGTTATATATATTTCTGGTAATACCTGGTAAATACCTCTTAATACTCATGATTCTGCTAAGCTTAAGCACCTGCTGTGTGACTAACTATTACTTGACAGACGGCGATTACTTTGGTATGCGTTCCTAGTCCGCCATGCCCTCTATGACCCTGGCTTGCCAGGACCACTGAGTCAAAGCCTTTTTTCCAAGAGGCCTCAATCCCCACATTTCCGTCATACAGATTCAGGGGTAACCTATCCTGGCTTCGGCTGGCCGCAAATCCCCTCAGGAGTCCAGCTCTGAATGACAATGGGAGGATCTGCGGTCCCTATCTGCAATCTGGCCAGTTTTGATTGGTCCTACAAGGGGCGGCCTTCCCCATAAGCAAGGTGAATCTGACGATATAAGGAAAGCTGGAACGGCATCGTTGCAACGTTTGAGAAGATTAGACCTATCAAACAGGATTAAGCGATTACAAGTAGTAAAATGTGGCGAGTTTCGCTTAGTCACTTCTTCCTTACGTAGTTATTTATCATTGATTATAAAATAATTAACAGATCCTGCTGCATTGTTAATTTTTTTTCTAAGATCTAACCTTTGGTAGAGACTAAAAATCTTTTTACAAAATTACACACACACACACACACACACACAAACACACACACATATATATATATACATAAGGCCCAACCTCTTATTGCAACAGTGGGCAGACAACGCCTTCCATGATATCTGGGGCATAAATGTTTTAAATTAAATATGCCTTTTTAATCGGTCTCTACCCCAAAGTTCTCTGTGTTTGTGTGTGTGTGTGCTAGTACTGAAGGTTGTCTGTGCGCTTGTAGGCACCCACGTGTAGGGGGGAGCCGCTCGAAAAAGTGATATCTTTATTCACGTATAATAGGCTATAATTAGCCTCGCTTGTCTGTGTGTTTATCGATCGTTTGTGGGATGTAGAGTTTTATCAGCTTATTAAGGCTTTTTTGCCGACAGTTTTAATTTTGCTAAAATTCTAAGAGTTATTTAATTAAGCTGTGTTCTCGTTATTGCCATTATTCAGTAAATACCGTCATTTCTACTTAAATGCTTCCCTGTATAAATAATTAAATTTAAAAACAATAAGGGCTTGAAGCAGAGCATATTATGCAGTTCTATATATAATTAGTAGATGATTTAATAACATGATAATTTAATATAAAGATAAAACTTTTGAATAAAAAAAAAATCGGTGCTTAAATTTTTTTAATTTTACGGCCATTAACATCAAAAGTTAAAAATAAAAGCATAACCAGCATTCAGACTGGCAATCATTTCAGTTAGTTAATGATAAGAAATCCATTCAGGTGGTGTTAGTGGGTGGGTAGGAGTAACTAGCCCATAGCTAGGTAAAGTTTATAGAATAAAAATGTTTGAACTGTAATCTTCTAACATTTAGATTCTACAACATGTTATGATATTGAGATCTTAGAAAAATTTATGATAATTCGATATTTATTGAAGCTAAGTCAAATTCCATTTTAAAAATTTAGAATCCTAATATGTCATTAGAATTTATCCAGACACAACGGACAGGGACAAGATAGTTCGATCCTTTGAATAAAAATTGAGGAACTGGTTATAACTGTAATTGATCATTTATATATATATATATACACATACAATTTTTAGAAGATTATGTTGCTATTGGCATCAATATACTTATGTAAATCCATCGTCATTGGCTGTCTTCTGCTTCCTAATGGCGAGCGCTTTCAACTTCAGTCTGCCATCCTCGAATCGAACATAGACTAGTACCTTATTAGATTTTTTTTTTGTTGGGGTTCGGTCAAGGTTGATTAAAAAAAATACCAATTTAGAAAAAGTTTTNTAAACTCTCGTTATTTATTATACACACACATACAATTTTAAACTATACTATATTTTTATCTTCTCCTCAGTAGGATCGGTGAGAATCTGGAAAGTTTTCAAAAGTGGGACGGGCTTCAAAATTTTAATTTTTTGTACTGGTTAATCTGCTTAAAACATGATTAAATTGATAGTTCTCAATTAATACCACAAAAAAGCACATCGATGGAAGAAGTTCGTCAGGAAGCATAGATTTTCTTGCTAAGTATGCCTTCCTAAGGGTAAATAATCGTAGCAGAGAGTAGCAGGGCATGTGCTATATATATACATTTATATATACATACATTTGATGACAGACCCTATTTCCAGCTAGTTCAATTTCATCATGGTACAAACGTAAATCACTTGATTTCCATAAATTCTAGCAGTAGAACAACAGAATTTGCTTGGAGCTTAGGTCCCTGATACATTAGGATATATTAGGTTCCTATGATACAATTTCAATTCAGCGAAAGGTGGAAAGTCATTCCTTGTACGTCAGCAGATACCATTTCCCTCTTGGTTGAAATCAACTTCCTTTAGAGGGTGGACTTGAAACAGAAGATGTGTAGACTTGCCAATTCGGCTCTTCCCTCTCGCCCTACCCCTGTCGAACATGAATACCAATCTTACCAAATACCCCAAGTCTCCTTTGAAGCCTGCACCAGTAAGAAGGTTTCGGAAACTCCAGTGTGGTGCAGCCACTTTCCCGGTACTTCCTCTGAAAAATACATGTATGTATATATATTTGTATATCAATAATATTTCTTCTGGGAAGGAGTTTATTGGATTCCGTAAATTCGAACAATTTCCCCACTGTTCGTTTGTTTAACATAATATTATTGTTGAGAGTAGATTGCCTCTATGTCTATGTTTTCCATTGATGGAGTAATGATTTTTAATTTTATAATACAAATACATTTTTAGCTGTTAGGAAATCAAACTATTCGTGTAGGTATCATAACGCTACTTTTATGGAGCATAGAATATAACATAATTCTTTAAAATTTATTTTCTAACTTTTAAATAATTAAAAAGGTAAGTTGGTGGTTGAAAGGGTACCCATATTTTTATTAAAAACAAAAAAAAAAATAGGTACTTTGGCTTTCTAGTGCAAACCGTTAAATAAATTCATTATAGTGTACTGAAGTCATGAAATGGGATATGGTTGGAGGTTCGTTGGCCGTCGAGCATTATGCTGGGGAAATTAGAGTTTCGGCCGGGATCAATAACTATAATAATTTCATATTATTTTTTATAATATCATTGCCATCGTTTTGACATAACTTGTAAGTCATCATCAGGGTGATAGTCTTGTCTGGAGAGATCCCAAAGTCTCTCAGTTTAGTTCTTCACTCTGAGATGTGACCATAAACCTTCCTTGGAGATTCCTCCTGACATCACTATCGCCCTAATGATGACTTAAAAGTTAAAAGGCGAAACATCGGCAAAACTTTTAAGAAAGAAAAAGTTTATTTTTCTGATCCTGGCCGAAAACCAGACTAATTTTTCCAGTATAGTCATGATAGGGGAAAAATTAATTTTTTTGTCATCTAAGAGATTTGAACATGTATTAGAAGAATGCCTATTAAGATAGACATTTCAAAATTTAATTCCTGATCCAGCCTCAAACAAACGTGTATGTGTGTGTGTGTTTCTATGTATTATTACCTAAAATTTATTGAAAATATTTTTGGCCTCTCCTATCTAAAATCAATGAAGATAAACTTTAAAAAAATTTCTGACGTCACAAATTAGTGGCAAAGTAAATAAATTGATTACCCTGAGGAATTGAGTTGTAGAGAACTATTTTACTCGCACTAGACTATTCTTGTACCCTTCTACTCTTACTGATTTTTATAGACCAATAGCGACTTAGAAAAGCTACATGTAGCTTTGCATTTTTTTAAAAAACTGTAGCATTTTAGAGTGCTAACCCCCACCCCCCCCCCAACACACACACACACAAGTGAGCGCGTGTGTAAATTAAAATACACACCTCAGGGGTAGGATTAGAGAAAACTTTTTTTTTTTTTTTTCTAATGATCCCCTCTCCAGTCTTTTCCACAGTAAACTGCCATTCTATTCTAATCCACTAGCACAGACCTTGTCTTCCAACTCCAACCCCTACAACCCTCCCCGTCGACTCAAACGAAGATGGCCCCGCGACATCCTGGGGACATGTTCTGTTAATAATTTGAGAGTGGTGTCACTGATCACCTTCTCTCCTCATGTTACTTTCATTAATGTCATTTATTTTTTTACTATTCATTGTAATAAAATTACAAAATGTTTTTAACAGAATATATTATGTAATTAAAGGTTATAAAAAAATAAAAAAATTATCCATGAGAATAATAACAACTTGTTACATATTTTGAAATTTGCAAAAAAAAAAAAAAATAAAAAAAATAAACATGTATGATTGAGTTGTGTATTGACGGCAAAATTAAGCAGAGCTCTCAAAACGAGTACACACACACACACACACACACACATATATATATATACATAAGGCCCAACCTCTTATTGCAACAGTGGGCAGACAACGCCTTCCATGATATCTGGGGCATAAATGTTTTAAATTAAATATGCCTTTTTAATCGGTCTCTACCCCAAAGTTCTGTGTGTGTGTGTGTGTGTGCTAGTATTGAAGGTTGTCTGTGCGCTTGTAGACACCCACGTGTAGGGGGGAGCCGCTCGAAAAAGTGATATCTTTATTCACGTATAATAGGCTATAATTAGCCTCGCTTGTCTGTGTGTTTATCGATCGTTTGTGGGATGTAGAGTTTTTCAGCTTATTAAGGCTTTTTTGCCGACAGTTTTAATTTTGCTAAAATTCTAAGAGTTATTTAATTAAGCTGTGTTCTCGTTATTGCCATTATTCAGTAAATACCGTCATTTCTACTTAAATGCTTCCCTGTATAAATAATTAAATTTAAAAACAATAAGGGCTTGAAGCAGAGCATATTATGCAGTTCTATATATAATTAGTAGATGATTTAATAACATGATAATTTAATATAAAGATAAAACTTTTGAATAAAAAAAAAATCGGTGCTTAAATTTTTTTAATTTTACGGCCATTAACATCAAAAGTTAAAAATAAAAGCATAACCAGCATTCAGACTGGCAATCATTTCAGTTAGTTAATGATAAGAAATCCATTCAGGTGGTGTTAGTGGGTGGGTAGGAGTAACTAGCCCATAGCTAGGTAAAGTTTATAGAATAAAAATGTTTGAACTGTAATCTTCTAACATTTAGATTCTACAACATGTTATGATATTGAGATCTTAGAAAAATTTATGATAATTCGATATTTATTGAAGCTAAGTCAAATTCCATTTTAAAAATTTAGAATCCTAATATGTCATTAGAATTTATCCAGACACAACGGACAGGGACAAGATAGTTCGATCCTTTGAATAAAAATTGAGGAACTGGTTATAACTGTAATTGATCATTTATATATATATATATACATAAGGCCCAACCTCTTATTGCAACAGTGGGCAGACAACGCCTTCCATGATATCTGGGGCATAAATGTTTTAAATTAAATATGCCTTTTTAATCGGTCTCTACCCCAAAGTTCTCTGTGTTTGTGTGTGTGTGTGCTAGTACTGAAGGTTGTCTGTGCGCTTGTAGACACCCACGTGTAGGGGGGAGCCGCTCGAAAAAGTGATATCTTTATTCACGTATAATAGGCTATAATTAGCCTCGCTTGTCTGTGTGTTTATCGATCGTTTGTGGGATGTAGAGTTTTATCAGCTTATTAAGGCTTTTTTGCCGACAGTTTTAATTTTGCTAAAATTCTAAGAGTTATTTAATTAAGCTGNTATATATATATATACATATATAAATTGTCATTTGCTATTTCATGCTATAAAGAAAAAGGTTTTATTGGTAATATTATTTAAGAAGGGTACTATGGCTGTTACCTTCTTAAATATTATACTTATCAGTATATATGTAAATGTTAATCTATTCCTAGGAGATAAGCAGGAAAATCCTCAACCCAATTTAGCTTCATTCTTACATAGAATATATAATGTGTTTATTTAGGTGTATGTAAATTTATTAAGTTACTACTAATTTAATTTTATAATAGTTTCTTCATTTGTCATTGACGTAGTTGGAAGATATTCACAGGATGTTCATTTGTATTCCTCGTTTCCACTGCTTTTTTTTTTTTTTTTAAGCAGTTTAAATAATACGCGGCCTGCATGAAAGGGCAAAGATGTCATTTACATTTGAGTGAGATGATAACAGTCCCTTATCAGAATTCCAATGAGTTCAAAGTGGCATTTGAGAGCTAGTAGCTTATTCTTCAATAGAGTTGTCTCATCGGCTAGAAGCTCTAACTTTATAAATTCACTCGACATTGAGTATATGTATCATTAAGTAAATGTATTTATTTTTATTTAATAAATTGTATATTGAACGTGGGTTAGAAACTCTTTATGTGTGAGGCGTCAGTGGTCTTACCTGGCACTAAATAATTTTCAAGAAAACTCACCTTGTATTTGGGTGTCGAATGATAATGAATATATATTTGTATGTCTTTGAGTATTGGAGGGAAGGAGGAATAATTGGCAGATCGACGCCTTTTGTAAAATTTTTTCAGTTCTTCAACATATACTGTAGAAACATTTTTTGTTTGCCATTAAATTTATATTAAAATATTAACATAATATAATGATAATATATAAAGATATAATATTTGTTCACCTACAGCCTTGTTACTAATTAGTCAAACAGATTTTTAATTTACATTACGTTCATCTAAATACATTAGAGTAAAAAACATCTTACAAGCAATGAAACTTTAAAAGTTAGGCTCTCTAAGGGGGATTCTGTAAACCCTCAAGAACCATGTTACATTCTTAAATATTTTCTTCAATATAAGCGTTTTAAAAATGATGTTATTGTTGTTGTTTGTGGTTTAGAGGCGCTCAACGACCATGGTTATCAGCGCCTGTTATTTTTAATTAATTTTTTTTTAAATAATCTCTATAGTAATCCAATACTTATTTGCTGGAGATCACATGATCTCGTTTACATAATGATTAGCCCAGAAGCAAGAAATGACTGTTGTAGAACATACGTTCTTAAATTGTTTTGTAAGGATAATTCCCATTAATCCGACCAAAACTTAATTCATAGGGCAGTTTTTTATTAAAAGCGTATTTCATTAATTTGGTTTTTAGTTAATTTTAAATAATTTACAACCCAAGATTTTAATTTACATTCTTAGTAGGTTTTATAAATAAATTTTTTTGATAGGCGCATTTCTTAAAACTTTTAAAGAATATAAATGTTAAAAAATTGTATCCTATACCTATTATGTTCTATAATGTTTTTATGCGTATAAATGTAACAATTTGAAAATATTTTCATTTTATTCAATTTATTTTTTCTGTAAACCCCCTTTTTATTTCACGATTTCAGCTGTTTATAATTATGATTATTTGTTGCTTCCTCTAAATAAGATATACAAATAATTGAAATAAAAAGTTTTTTTTATTTGATACCAGTATGGTTAGCATGATTTCTCTACAGAAATAATGTTACTATAAAATTTAGTTCACATTTCGGGATAACTATTGCCTAAGAAAAATTTATTCTATTTTCATCGATCTTAGAGATTTTTTTTTTTTTTTTTTTTTTTAAGGGCTATATTTTGAGCTTCTTTGAAGATTTAATGGTGATTGGAAGATTTTTTATTTTTCATTAAGAAAAATCTGCTGAAAAATAAAAAGATTGATAAATATACCACATTTGCACTGACTTAAACTGTCTCGTTCGAAACGAAAATTTGGATTTCAATATTTGGGTACTCAACCAAGTTCCAAATGATAAGAGACATTCTCTCCTGGGCACATTAGGCTCCCTGTACCCTGTCGGCATAGTTATGGGGCATCTGAAGTGGCCCATTGTACCTCAAGCACGTATGACCAAGGAGCAATCACCATAGGCCGCCCTCCCAGGTCATTAGCAGAACATAACTTTATCTCAGCTGTGGGCTGCTTGCGAACCACGATCTTAGGATGGGCTCTCAATATCTCACTGATTGATACATACAATATATCAATGGTACAATATATACAAGATACATATCTCAAGGACCTACGCTGATTGTGCTTCTGAGCGTAGGAAGAGAAATAGTGAAAAATGTGTAGTTTTTGATTATATGGAAAACCTTTTCTTATCCCTGTAACTTCTCCCCAGTGGGAGGTAACCAATAAATTCACCTCAACCTCTGGAACTAATATGTTTTAATTTACACATCAGATACTTATAAAACAATTAATGTCATAGATAATTGAAAGTAATCACTCAGAATCACAATCTAGCTTAGAAAGTGATTTTTACATTTAATGCCCTCCTGGAATTCAGCCTATTCAAGATTCTCGTTAATTGTTTGGAAAAAGTACTTCGAAAGCTGCTTCAAACTGGTGGAATTTCATGGAACCCTGATCAAAGTTAAACGGAATACGAAAATGTTCTCATAATACGAAGTTCACTGCATTGGAGAGTTGTTAAACAGTATGAGAAATAGTGCAGAGGCTGTAGTGTTTTTAAAGATTGGACAGGAACTCTACTGGCACAAAAAAAAATAGCTCAATTGTAAAAGCAACTCAATGCTATTGAAGAATAGAATCGTTCTCCACCGCCAATGTACAAAAAAGTAGAAAGTAAACTAAGCAAATTTCTCATACTTCTTAAAAGGTTGAAATAAATGAGAATAATTTGATCATGCTGCAGAAATGTAAAACAATGATAATAAGAGTTAAGGTAAATATTTACCTTAATAGTTTTCAGATTGATTTTAATTCTTCAAACCCTTAGACCGATTTCAGTCATTTTTAACTCTGCAACTGTTCGCAAAAGAAAGTTTAATATAACGATTCTTTTTCTTTATTAAAACATAAAGAATTGCAGAAGTTAATAAAAAATTAGGAATTCTGGACGGTAAAACACTTACATTCACACAAACGCACACAGAAGAATAAATTGTAATTTTCAAAAAAACATATTTTTCCTTCTAAAATGTAGGATCAATGAGGAATTGGACAAATTGTTTTAATGTCACGTCATAATACCAGCTTGATTTCCTTTATAATAATCAATTAGTTTTCTAATCAGTGGGATTATCTCTAAATCTTTGTCGTAGTCTAAGTGAAATGTCTGTCATTTTGGCAAATTTTCTGTAATAAAATAAATCAGGTTTTTAATTTGATAACTTACCTTTAATAATTCCTCCCCTCCTTCCCCCACTTTTCCTTCCTGGGCAGTCTAGAGTAAGTCTTACTATTCCTACCGGTATGCAAGTTTAAAATGTCGTTTATTTCTTAAAATATATACACAGTAATTTAAAAAAAAGTATAATATATTTTATTCAAAGTACTGGCCCTCGCTTTCTACACATTTTGTCCATCTCTCGGGCAATATATGGATACCATTCCAAAAGAATGCTTCATCTTTATTTGAAATCCATTCATCGAGCCATTTTCGTACGTTTTCGAAATTGTTGAAGTGTTGCTCCGCCAATGAGTGTCCCATCGATGAGAAGAGGTG
>KZ808486.1:67840-83553 GCA_000696205.2 Oncopeltus fasciatus | reverse complement strand
TATATATTTATTATAAAAAATCTGGTATTGTTCGCTATTAGGGAGTTATTTTTTGCAGATAGAATGATAATTTGAGTATTCCAGAATTCAATTGGAAGAGGGTCATTCATTGAACTCTAACAGTATCGAGGTAAAAAAAAAAAAAAAATGTAAGACATACGTGAATAAGTAAAATAAGGTCTATGCACCAAATGCATTATAATGCATAATTGATTTATAGTTGCTTAAAATATAATTCTAATATGATCAAGATATTTATAGTAACTCATTCCATAAGCATTTTCTGCAGACTCAAAGTTCGCTTAGATACAGAAGGAATTTGCATACTTACTGCAATTTAATATTGAGTAAAAACATTAATTCATAAAAATTAATTTTTATTTAAATGATTATTAATTTTTTTAATATGCACATTCAAAAATATAATTCACTATTAAAATTACTGAAAATTAAATTTCATATGAGTAAAATTCTGATGTTGAAATTTTCAAATGTGTAAGTTTTAGATATTT
Organism: Oncopeltus fasciatus; assembly: GCA_000696205.2. Lineage (NCBI taxonomy): Eukaryota > Metazoa > Arthropoda > Insecta > Hemiptera > Lygaeidae > Oncopeltus > Oncopeltus fasciatus. The sequence continues at coordinate 83,041 of KZ808486.1, read as the reverse complement.
TAGAATTTGAACCCTAAATTTAACCATCTTGAAATTTGATCAAGCTCACAGTAACCTAGTCAGGGGTGATTAGGGGTGGTTAAGGGTTTTTATGCTGTTAATTTACCTTAGCGGTATCATTTCTTATTTGCAAGATCATTTTTTGACTCTAAATTGCCATTCATAGAACTCTTGCGAATTGAAGGAACTCAGACATAAGCGAATGAGTGGGATTAGGATCTAATTAGCATGTGTAACTGCATTATACGTTCCTTTGTCTTCATGTCATATCTAACATGGATAGTCAGTTATTCATTTTATAAGCTTATTTCTCCCTATTAATATACATCTTATGTCTCAGATATCTTATAATGAATATTTTAAAATGATTTGTAAAACTATTACATAAGCCATTTTACTAATTTAAAATAATGGATAACTCAGAATCAACTCAATTTAAGAAGGTTTAGTAAAAAGTATCAAATTTAAAATGAGATTGGATAACTATACCCTTAAGACCAATTATCATATCATATAAGTTCACAAATAAAATTTCATTTTAAGCCTTTTTTTTTAACATAAATAATAACGAAAAGATAAATGCAAGGGAATAGAATAAAAAAATCTATCTGTCTGAATAAATGTCCCTTCTATGTATTGTTTAAAATTTACGAGGGATTTAATATCATAACAAAACACAATACTTATAAAAAGAACGGAGATTTAGACTCCCGTTACGAGTGCGAGGAATTTAATAAGTTATCTGGCTAGTCTCGGTGGTGAAATTGGTTAGCACGCCGGCCCGGAAAGCAGGAGATCCAGGTTCGATTCCTGGCTGGGTCAGATAGATATTTTATTCTATTCCCTTGCATTTATTGTTTAAAATTTATGCGGGATTAAACACCACAACAAAACTCAATATTTAAAGAATTTGAGCTTTCTTGCTCACTTTCATCCCCCTCCTTTGCTTCCTATTATAAAGCCAATAAAAAAAAATCAAAATGACGAATAAATATTAAAATTGTTTTTTTTTCTTCAAGATTTATCGCTCATGCACACACACGCATATATTTTCATGTTTAAAATTCTGATCGAAACTGAGTTTTAGCTTTCCTACGTATAATCAGTGCCTCTGAAGAAAATTTTCAAAAGCTGTGTCATTATGACATATGAGTTTCTTACGGAAAATGTGCTTATTTTTGGTTTTGTGTGTGTTTATTAACATAAAAACAGACACTATTTACGATGGTACCATTTTTTAATAACTCCTTCGATTCTTTACTGAACATACGTTTTGAGAAGCCAACTGTCAGTATGTTAGCTCCTATCAGTGTACTGTACATGCCACTGGTGTTAAATCTAATGTTGTACTGTGTAAAAAGATTTACTTTAAAAAATAAGAAAAAAAAAAAGATTTGACTATATTGTCTTATATTTGAAAATGTTGGTATCATTTTCTTTTTTTGGGCTGTAAATAAGTTGGTAAGATGGTGTGAGGAGGAGTTTCATGTTTGAATATTACTATCCTTATAAGAAGCTTTAATTTGTATAAATATAACTTACATAAATATAAATATTGTATAATGAGGACGTAATTAATGAAGTAATCAGAAAAAACTTTCCGCCCTCCTAACTTCTATCTTCCCGGCTACTCTTAGGAACATTAATATCTTCCGCCAATTTCATTTCTAGATTTGAAGATCGAATTAGTAATTTTCTCTTACTTATTTCCATTTCATGAGATCTGTTTAGTATGTGTGGCTCATGCACGACGAAATTTTACATGCATGAGAAGAGTAAAAAAACAACAAAAAAATCCAGGAATTTACTCAGCCCCGAGTGAGTCGCCGTATGAAAGTCCTGGACGACAGAAGACCTTCCCGAATCCTGAAGAGGGGTGATACTCACCTTCCCTTAATTAAGGTTTCGAGAGAGAACCCCCAGCTTCTCCACGCCCATTTGGAGATCCCTTCCGCTCCCTTGGTTACTCTCGAGTGCTTGTCCTTCGCGCTTCTATGAGTCCGGACTCCATTGCCCTTATTTCACGCAAGAAAGGGCAAATTTCTTTCCCTGAGAGGATTAAATGGCTCCTCTCGTTTACCAGTTTTCCACCGCCCCAAAATCATAATTGGAAAGTACTACCCCTCCGGAAAGCTTGTCTTCCCTAGGCATACATTTCTGGGGTTACCTAGAATTTCATTTAGAGTGATACAATTTAATTGAGGAAAAAATTGATTTCTCTTGAAAGCCTCAGGGGAAAACATGGTGAATTTAATTTTTCACAGATATGAATCACTGACAGTGTGTAAAGTGACATACCACACCCATACCTGAAATTGTTGATCGAGAAATAAGGAGAAAAGACCAATATAGCTACATTCCCAAAAATCTTCTTTAAAATGTTTTTTTTACATAAGTTACAATGGTAATAAATTATTTTGAACAGCGATTATGTTGCACAAATACTTTTTTCGCCAAAAATTAACAAATAATAATTAAAGAAACATTTTTTGGGTTCTATTGGTCCATTAAACTGCAAAATTATGTTTCCTACACAACACTCATATGTCAGTTGTTTACAAAATTTAATAATTTAATCACTCTTTTTATTGATCATGGAGATGGAGGAACTAATTCAGCAGTTTAGTTTAAAGCAAATAATCCCCATGTTTTAAGTTTTTTAAATGAATTATCTTACTAGTTACATAGCGAAATAGAATACGTGAATGGGGCGGGGGTTACATAAACTTTAAATTTAAACTACCTGATTATATACCAGAATTAGTTGTTTACCCCTGAATTATATACTCTGAAAAATATATGAGTGACGGTTAACTTGAGTTAAAAAGAGGAGATACAGATACAGCTGATTTGATTTTGAAATTAATAGAAATAAAAACTAATTTGTAAACAAAAAAAGTTTTTATTGTTGCTAACATTTCGGTCTAAATTTCAGACCATCCTCAGGGCAATGGGGGTGATGGAGGGAGCGAGTCTCCTGCTCCAGGACAACCTAATCTTGACTGGGGACATAAAGGAGTCATAACCTTACTTATCCTATTAACTTTTTGTTTGCAAACTAGGTTATATTTCTTCAAATTTCATGCCCAAACCCGACCAATCCCTCCTCATATAGTTAAAGGTCAAACAATCTCCAGAGTTTATGTAAAAATATGCAGTAACTACAATGCTGTGAAATTTTCTTAGCTTAACAAATTTTAATATATATATATATATGATAATTTCGTTAGTTGTCTAAATTTTTGTATGTGGGTTAAGATGTATCAGGGCAGAGTAATTGTTTATCTTTAAACAAAAAAAAAAAACATTAAAAAATTATGGAGAATAATAGGATAAAATGTACATTTGTATCACTCATATTTTATAATATTCTTTACGAAATTTATAAGTAAAACGCTTTTAAAGAAATGTTTAAGAATGCTACTAAAAGAGTTGTACAAAACCAATTTCTCATACTGGTTTCCGTAAAACAACGCATTAGGGAATATACATTTATTTACCCGAGTTTTTTTCCTGTATCTTAGATTACAATTAGTTATTAACTCTTATTTAGGGAAACATACGGAAATCTGCTAGGTTTACGTATCACCTGCTTAGTAGAAGTTTCCCATGCTGCTCAAGTCTGAGTAGTGCGAATGGTGTCCTACTTTCTCTTCTTAAGAAGTGTTCGTTTGAAATCTGTATGTCTAAAATTGAAGTTTCGAAAATGGGATTGTTTCGGAGCTATATCTTTCTAACGAGTCAGATATTTGTGCCTATAAATACATCTCCTAATTAACTTTATGTGTTCCGAAAGTTCAGCTTTATTGATTATGGAATTTAATAATATCTCACCACAGGTTAATATATTAATTAAAGTAATGTTTTTAAGAAAAAAATATATCTCAACACGAGGTATTGTCTTTGTTTACTCGCTAATACANCTCTGAAACTCCCCCATTGTCGGCCTCTTTCTTTTTCCCTTTGAAGGGATTACCTGGTTAATTCCTTTCACCCGGCCCATAAAATTCTTGTTCTTTGAATTTTACCGACTTACCCCACTCCTCCCTGTGACTGTGGTTTCACTTTTCAGTTGTTTTCTGCAGTTTACAATGTGAACAACCACCCTGGGGAGATTTCTCCACTCAACGCCATTGCCCTGATGATGGCTTACTAGCTAAGCCGAAACGTTGGCATAAATAAAAATATTACTCCAAATTTTGGTGTATATTTTTTTTTTCTTCCTGGCCGAAACCCCGACCATTCTCACATGATATTCGAGACGGCCAACTAACCATCAACCATGTTCATTCATCTCCTTCTGAAATTTATCTTACTTCCAATAAACTTGCCTTATTTAATTGTAATTTTAATCTTAAGAGTTTGTAACGTTAAATAAGCATTCTACACCAGGAAAATGAAATCTCCTAAAATAATTTATGTATTCCTTTCATTAATGAACTTGAATATATAAGATAATTAAGAATAAATCATGTTTGTCTATTATGTGACCAGTGCTTAAGAATAGAAAAATGAACATATAAGAAAATATAACGACCACACACAGTTTATTCACCAAAATAATTGAAGGGATCCCACTGAAGCCGTATGCAAATTCCAATTACGAATGTCAACCCTCGTTATGGAAACTCCGTGATAATTATATTTTAGCCAGTGTTGGATTTCAGAAGATTTACGTCATGGCTTTATACAAGAATTTATTAGTAATTAAATGTACCGGGAGGGAGGGCGTTTGAAAATTGTATAACTGGCTGGAATAATTACCGTGTGACAACAAAAAAATTCGGGGTCATGTGACAATTTGCTGGAAATCCCCTAGGGTTTTTCAAGGGAGAGGGGGTTTGATGGTAAAGGTCAACGTTTACTTTCAGCAAGAAATTACGAATAAATCAAGATATTCACATTGGACTCATCATGCAGTTGTTGGAAAATGTATTCAATACTTCACAGTATTTTACATAAATCCTGAAATGTATAGCAAGACTAAGAGGACTTCTGAAATTCAAAAATGTAATCCACAATACATTGTTTAAAATTATTTTAATCTGTTAGAGGAAAAATTGTTCAGTGGCATTGGTTTTTCTAAAAATAACCCTTACTAAACATTTAATCAATCAATCAAAAATTGATTAATTGTTTCTAAACATAATTTATTCAAATAAGTATAATACAAATTTAAAGGGAATTATGCTCTTACAGCGATTTAAGTATAACACTAAAATATAATATCGAATGAAATTGTTTTTTCATTAGCAATGGTATACGTGGTGAAATAGGGAAATTACAATAGCCCAAATTTGGAACAAACAGGTAGAAATTTAATGAGTGATTCAAAGAGCATTTCAAAACGTAAGAAGAAAGCAAATTTTGAAGGTAGACGGAACAAGCACAAGAGTGGGATTCTACTCTCAAATAGTGTATTCGTAAATTTCATACTGTATACCTTCTTCAGTAATGTCGAGATACTTGCGTATACTGATATTGCAGAATTACGTGTTAGTCCTGCAAATAATTTTACTTTTAAAGCACTAGAAAGAAGAAAGATACTTAAGGTGAGATTCAAATGGAGTGGTTTTGACCGTAGAGATTAGTATTAGAGAATTTTAGCTGGGGTTTAATCAAGTTTAAAAAAAAGTTTATGTTATTTGCCGACGTTTCGTGACTCCGTCATGAACATTTGATCCAGGTGGCACGATGCCCCTCTTGCCCTTACGATAACCCTGAAAAGATGGCTTACAATGTAAGCTGAAACGTCAGTAGATAATAAAAAATACACTTTTTTCTTCTTTTTTTTTTTGTATCAACCTTGACCGAACCCCAACCAAAACTCTCTGCAATTAGATGATACAATTTGGTCTTCCTCTAAGACTGAATTCAGTGGTTTGCGAATGAAAGCCTTCAACATATACATGTATACGTACACACACATGTATATATGTATATATATATAGCCACACCTAAGTACGATCGACGGTGTGTAGTAGAAAATTTTCAGAAGCCTTGTCCTGATACAAATAAGAATTTATGTATTTCCCTATGTCCTATTTTTATTTTTATACATGGACACATATACGTTTTTAGGGGAATTCTGTTTATAGAATGAACATGTTCAAGTTTTTCATTTCATACTATATAGTATGCATTTCTAACACTTGTAAATAAAAAAAAATTTCAAATTGATTTAAAATAAATTCCAACTTTTCTTCTAATGCTTATTTTAAATTATTTATATATATATANACACACACACACACACACACACACACACACACACACACACACACACACACACACACACACACACACACACACACACACACACACACACACACACACACACACACACACACACACACACACACACACACACACACACACACACACACACACACACACACACACACACACACACACACACACACACACACACACACACACACACACACACACACACACACACACACACACACACACACACACACACACACACACACACACACACACACACACACACACACACACACACACACACACACACACACACACACACACACACACACACACACACACACACACACACACACACACACACACACACACACACACACACACACACACACACACACACACACACACACACACACACACACACACACACACACACACACACACACACACACACACACACACACACACACACACACACACACACACACACACACACACACACACACACACACACACACACACACACACACACACACACACACACACACACACACACACACACACACACACACACACACACACACACACACACACACACACACACACACACACACACACACACACACACACACACACACACACACACACACACACACACACACACACACACACACACACACACACACACACACACACACACACACACACACACACACACACACACACACACACACACACACACACACACACACACACACACACACACACACACACACACACACACACACACACACACACATATATATATATTCTATCTAAATACTTTATTGTCTCAGGACGATAAGTCCTTTTTTGCAGAAAATATTCATACTCCTTAAGTAGTATTAATTACCTCATTAAAAAGAAAAATCAACAACATTAAATTAATTATAAAGAAATGGTAATATTCAATCTACTAATAAAATTTATATATAACAATACTAAAGACACATTAATAATAATACAAATAAAATATTAATAAAGAATTGTGAGGGACATCACTTAAGAGTAAAATCACTACACAGCAACAAATGGTCAGCCAGCCGAACCCTCTGTGTCAGCTCCAAGAAAATAACCTGTACAGGCCCTACGAAAGGACGATGAAGCCCTTATTTATATTGGGAGGCTATTGAGTCCTCTAGCCGCAATTGCACAAAATATCTGTACATATTGGTCCTACATCCTTGTAGCTGCTATGTTCCCTCAAGTCTAGGGCTACTTAGGGCTATGAACCCTTTCTTTAGGTTCTCAGGTATCCCTCTTCGCTGGATATACATGAAAAGGCACAAGGTGTTTGCACCCCTACAATTCCTTGCAGTCAGCCAACCGAGATTTTGTAAGTAACGAGTTATATGGTCGTTTCTTCTAGCATTATAGGTCATAGTAGTGCTTTGTAGTCAGTTTATTCTCTGTTGTGAGCTGTGAACGCTTTTATTTATTTAAATAAATAAATAAATATATATATATATGCTGCTAATAAATATATATATACTGCTAAGGAAACATCAATTATACGGATAAAATGAACCATTTTTACTTCCTGCAGTGTATAATTGATGAACAGAAGAAATATTTAAATTTAGTTGCCGAAACAAGTGGCTCTATTTCATCAATGGAAATCTCCTAAAACTAAAAATAAATCTATACCATTAGCAATTCAAAGTGCTCTCTGTTTGTAATGGTCGGAAGAGGTGAGGATCCTCTATTTACCCTTCAAGTGAAATTGCCTGCTCAATACCCCCACCCCTTTTAAAGTCTGTTTTGTCGCCCTTCTTATTGTTTGATTTGGGCTCTGCCGATTCCCACTGAACTTCTGGCTCCTATTCTCTACCAAATAGCCAGCAGCCAATTGACCATAAAAGGGAGGAGGAATTCCTCTTGATACAAGACATAAATTTAAAGTTGTTCACACTTAATGTCTCTGTTTCAACTTTACTATTTTGGTATTTGCTCTTGCGTCAAAATTTAATGCTCCTTATAATCTTACCCTACTACTTCCCATTAGTAGTCTAAAGTAACATGTAAAAAAATATCGAATCAATCCATTGAACAATTCATGAACACTACAGATTGTTTTCCTTCGAAAAATTTTTGACGGTAAGCCTCGAAAATAAGCACAAGATTGTTGAATCGAAAATAGCATCTAAAACCAAATGAGCACTAGAGCAAAAGAAAAAAAAATTCTCGTAACAGGCTATGTAGGATGTGTTGATTTTCGAACCGCAACACATAGGGAAGGCGCGTTATCAAGCAGCCTGTTTTTTTGGATTTTTTTCAATAAAGAATCGTACCCAATTAAGGCTGGCCTTAACCCAGGTGTTCTCTAAGAGCAGGATGTGATATTTAATTGATAGAAATGGGGCATTTTTTGCAGCACATGAATGAGGTCGCGTATCGCCATTTGACGAGCTTATCGAGATGTTAAAGGTTGAGAATCGCTTCAAACTTCAAACAGGCTTCTCGAATCTGAATGAAATTCCGCTACTTCAAAGTCTCAATATTGAAAAACTGATATCGGAAAACGTCAGATGCTTTATTAGAATAACAAAACAAGTAAGCATTCTTCTGAGATGTTTTTAGTTGGGGTTCCAACTAAAATCATCTCAAAATAATATCTACGGTCATAGAAACTCTCCTTCCTTTGTAAGCATTCTTCGCTCTTCAACATATTATACTTTTTAAAATGTGATGCTTTAAGATTTTTTTTCCTTTTTAGAAAAAAAAAAAAAATCTTTCCATTTATAAGATTAGGAGTATGCTATTTGGTCTCCGAATATTGAGCTATCAGTAACGATAAATTTCGTGACAAAAATCGTAACCCACTACTAATTAAAAGTATTCAATATAAAATAATATATTCGAGTAATAATATTGGATAAGTAACACAAGAATAAAAATAAATGAAGTCATGCAATGTATTTACAAAATGACTTACAGTCTTAATAAATATCGATAAATTGTTACTATTAAGGTTATTATTTTATAATATTTTTGTAAACATTTTCCATACACACAATTATATGTACTTAATAATTATAGCAAAAATCCAATATTTATAATCGTAATATATTTGTTTTAATTTGGTTGCCAATTTAAATACAAATTATTGTAGCATATGATTAGTATGATTTTTAATTAAAATTTGTTTCATAAGATATTATTTTTTAAATTGTATAACTCTCTGATGTTTAAGAATGTAACCCAGATTTTATCTCACTCCTCCCTTTCAACAGCCTTAACGCTCTTTAAAAGTGTTTATGAATAATTTTGCCACCGGTTTCTATGTTTAAATGAGGCTCAATTTTTGTAAAACACGGAAAATCAGCTTAGTTCACGTACCTCCTGCGTGATGGGCTTTATCGCCTATTATCGATTAATGATCATCTCATCCGAAGGTCATCAGAGATATATATTTTTTGGATTCTTCAATTTGAAAATTTCACGCACTTTGTAAGTATAAGCTAAATAAATTAAAATGCTACAGCCAAGCTTAAAAACAATAAAAGAAATATGATGGTCTTTTTATTTTACCGTATATCCTATTATCAAAATTAAAGATTTTTCTTCTGCTTATACTTTTTGCTTTTGCCGAAGTCACGGTTTTCTTCTTCTCTTCCATCGCATATGAGGATCCATTAAGGGTAGTTTCGAAAAAAAAAATGGGGAATAAATGAAATGAAATTGATTTATGAATTGAAATTAAAATTAACATGATAAAGACAGGTGGAAAAGCGAAATATTTTCCAAATCGTCCAGGTAGCGTTTGGAAATATAGCTTTTGAAGCAGGGCTCGGGAGGGCTGGAGTTTTCCAGAGACCTCGAACTTGGCTACATCGTTTAGGGGTAGTGGAAATAAAACCTGACATTCATTGTATGGGGTTACCTAAAACCCACCACATGTAGATGAGAAAAGTTTTAATAGCCTTGGCACGGGAATGCGGGTTTTCCCGTGATGAAATCCTCTCTGTCTGACGTACAAACCTTTAGGGAGAGTTCGCGTCTCCCAATGTCGAGGGATGAAAGCAAGCGATTAGCTACAGTAAACATTATATTCCTCGATTTACTCCCTTCATCCGCGAAGGATAATTGGGCAAAATAATTACAATTTCTCTTCGGCACGGTTTAATCGAACCAAGAAATTTATACTTTCTTCTAATTTAATTCTTTTTTTAAAATCTGTTAAGAAAGTATTGCGTAAGCTAAAAAGCCATTGGTAAAAGAAAAAGAATATTGTGAAAAAAAAGTCATCCCTAGCTCGTGCAGCTGGCCTTTGGAACTCCCTACCCTCAAATATTCTCTTACGTCTCCTTCTCTTTCCACTTTCAAATCCCTCCTTTTACCGTTTCTTCTTCCGGATTGGACCGTGTCAAATTGTTGATATTTGCCGAGCTTTCGCACATCTTGTGATGGCTTCTTCAGGGCTGAAAAGAGTATGTTTTAATCCCTCACTAATCCCTCCTTTTTCAGCATCTTCTATCCATCCAAACTGAATCTTCCTAACTATGATTTTTGCTTATTAATGATTGAATGAATTTTATTCGCTAAGAAAATTATGTAAAATAATAGAATTAGTGTGTGTAAAGTGCGATTTGGTGTTTTCTTTAAAAGGGTACTTCACATTGCATTTTTTTTCCTAATCCTGTTATAAAGTCACTGTTTTTTTTCGTTTTTCTCTCTCCTTCCCCAGCCATATTGTTATAGATTATTAACTCATCAGTCACGAGGAAATGTTTTTTTTTAGTTTTTTTTTTACGTTTTTGTTTAATTTTTACTATTTTTCATTATAAATAATCTTTTTGTTTTATTTTTTTATATTAATGTATATTTTTTAAGTCAGCAAAGGCCTTATATAAAATTCACCTATGTCATTCAGGGGAACTCTGTTAGTCTCAGAATAAAGTTTATTTTTTTCTTCTTCTTCTTCTTCTTAAAAAAGTAAATTTTACAGTTAGTGCTGTGTGAGCTTTTGCTTGCTTTTTTTTTTTTATCTAAGAGCTATTGTTTCTAGTAAATTTCTGACAAATGAAACATTTTTGGCTTCATTCATGACAGATATATTTTATACGGTCAAGTCTACTTTTCACCGAAAACGGTGTCCAATAAAATTTATGTATTAGTGTTAATGTGTTTATTTGAGTGTGTGTGTTTTGTGAGTGTCAAAGCTCTAGAGGCCACAGTTATCTATTTTTCTTATAAAAAACAAAAACAAAATCGGCGTAACTGATATATTTAAAGCTTTTTTCGTTATTGAGCCAAAATGGACCAATTAGAATGAGAGCTTTCCTTCCAGATTCAAGAGAGTGTAAAACAATTTTGCCATTTAGCAGACATAATATTTAATTTAGAGTGATTAAACTCAAAACAATCATATTTATTCGTAAAAAAAAACCAAAATATCCACAGCGAAATTGAATTAATAAGAGAGGGATTTATTTAAATTTAACTATGGCCTTGAAGGTTCTTTTTCCTAATGTAGTTTTGGTACATCGCGTTTTCGCTGAATATTTAAGTTTGTTTTAGTACAAAATCGGAAGAATATAAGTGGGAGTTTTTTTTTCCATATGATTAAGTGCTAGGAAACTCATTAGAGGCCGGCTTATTGATAAAATAAATTTATTTAGGTACCAATTTATTGATATATTCTATAAGAGTATAGGATTTTAAAAAGAAGAGATGGAAAATTAGAATACAACTATTCATCAATTACTTATGATTAAGTTAAGCAGCTCCTACACATGAGACTTTTTACATTACATAATTGTCATAGAGCTGGGAAAACTATTTATTTTTTCAATTAAAACAGGGAAAAAGTATTTTTTTTCCTATTTAACTCATTCTGTTAGTATTTCAATTAATCGCGATTCTTTAAAATTATCTAAATTGTGAATGATTCAGTTCTATAATCAAAAAAAGAGTCTATAATTCCCCAGTTGTGGCCGGTAAGATGAAAAGGTTTCCGATACAGATCGCAGCACAGGTGAATCTGAGACCATTCTCCCGAGTCCCTCACTAATTCATGAGGCAGAGTGGATGGAAGTCTTGGATTGGCTCCATTTCTATTTTCTCTGCCAGAGCAATTCCTAGCGTACAGAGTTTTGGTAGACCTGTTTCTATCTCAGAAAGAGGATCCATAACCTACTCATCTATTTCACAAATTGTTTGTAATATATTTCTATATAGATAAATATTTATAAAGAAATACTCGCGGCTGCGATATATATATATATATATATATCGCCAACTACNGCGGAGATTTCTCGTCCTTTGTCAGTGATGAGTGTATGTATGTGTGCAAAAGAATATCCAAAATGATATTTTAAACAATGGCATAATGAAATAACATCATAGACAATGACGAAAGTTCACCGTCTCCTTCGAGATGGCTATCTAAAAATAAATAACAATAAAAAGAATGCTCGTCTACAGATTTCTTATGTTTAATTAAAAATGGATTTAAATAAGAACAGATGAGGAAATTTAAATTAAATGTCGAAGATGAGGATAAAATGGTATAACCAAACACTCAGCTTTGCTCTAGAACATTATGGAAGTGGGGGACGCTTTCACTCATTCCTAAATTCATCCTTAAAAGAGTTTTTCGAAAAAACAATTTTAAGACATTAACTTAAAGTTACTTTTTACACCTTATATGACACTTAAAATTTTTTGTAACTTAAAAACCAATAAATATATTACATTCTTCAATTTTTATCTATATTCCCTTTTAATACATCTGATATGGATAAAAAATTAATCTATTTAATAATAGAGAATTCGTTGGGGTTCGGTCAAGGTAAAAAAAATTTTTTTTAAATTATCACCCAATTTAACAAATTTGAAAAGCTAATAATAATAAAATACGCTTTTTAAAGTGTATTTTTTTAAAAAAAATCAATCTTCACCGAACCCCAACAAATTTTCCACTAATATTCTCCACAACCAAAAACTCTCCATTTGAAATTATTTAAATGTTTACAATGAAAAGCCTAAATTTGGAATTCGTTTTATATAATTAAAAATATGAGGTCCCATCCACACTCTTACATGTCTTATTTAATAAAGGATTTTTCTTCGTAAATATTTAAAAAAATATATTTTTCTTCAATTTTGTTTTATACATTATTCATGTGATCTAATTAGACGAAGAAATTAAGATTTTTAATTCTGGTCTATCCCTGAACCCCCTCGACCTTTTTTTTAGTCAATAAAGAATTTATCAAACGTTTTAATAAATAAAGAAAAAAAAGCCAAAATTAGTTTTATTACTTTAATAATGGCAACACAATTTCGCCTACGAAGCCATGCATACCCATCTTTATGCTACTTTTACTATTCTTATAGATTATGATTACATATTGATCATACACTTAAATGATTTAGCCTTTGTACTAACACTTTCAACCACTACTGTATATGATTCTCTATTCAGCCCTGAAGAAGCCATCACAGGATGTGCGAAAGCTCGGCAAATAACAACAATTTGACTCGGTCCAACCCGGAAAAAACTTTACATACATCTGATGACTGTGGAAGCCTACGTGAACACTACTGTATACTTTGAGAGCCTCAAACTCCAAACTTTCGCTGGAGTATTTCAGTACTGGCCTTATTACTACATTGAAAATCCTTATTTTAAGGATAACACAACTAATATTTTTGTTAAAATGTAGGGCACAAAAAGTTTTCCCCAGATTTATTACTAACTTTTGTAAAAATATCACCACACCTTTCCAAAAACATAATGAGATGTTTAATATTAAATATAAATTTCAAAAATCTATCCTGAACATACACATCTCTGGAAAAACAGCTAAAATCAAAAACTTAATATTACAATCAATAATTTCAAGTCTACACTTTGTAAGGATATCAACGTCAAAGATGTTAAGATAATAATTCAAATCCTCACTGGCATTTTACAACTAACAAATAACAAAAAAAAAATGACTCAATTGTTAAGAAAATTTGAAAATGCCAAAATTCTGAACGACAAAGTCACAATCTATCCAACTAGTGACCCCAATTGGGTCCATAACATCTCTTCCGTAGATATCCTCCCTCCTGTTCAGAAAATATTTTCTCTAGGCCCTTATTTTAAGTTCTTTATAGATCTTTCTCAGCAGGAAAATGCAGGAAAGTGTAGATATTTAGAAGGCTACATATGGCTAATCTTTGATCGACCTGTCTAAGGTGGTTTATTATCGAGGTTACCATTGTTCCGAAGAATTTAAAATGTTCTTCACTTAGGAAGATTATTTTTCTCTTATTTATTCGTATTTTCATATGTAGTTTACGGCATAGTTATATATCTTTATCTACGTAAACTTGTAGGTCGATAGATTCTGCTGGGGTTATCCAGGCACTGACTAGCTTTTGTATTCCATTTTTCCCTATTACATTCTTCTGCTGCTGAGAGGAATCCCTCTTCCATCGTACTTTCCACGTCTTATCTCGAGTTATTCCCTTTATTACTTTTTCCAAGTAGAGGAAATCTCCTTGTCCCAATCCTTATTCAATATGGAACTCTTTAATCTCACTAACTTCCCCGGATTACCCTATCCAGTTATTGATTTTCCAAATACAACATTTGTATATAGTCATAGCTGCTTTTAAGTCCAATAAACAGGATATGTACGTCTTGGTTAACTTCCCATCTTATCACAGTAGTTGTCTCATAATAAATATCTCATGTGATCTAAAGTGGTCTTTCTTATATTACAAACACACACACACACACACACACACACACACACACACACACATATATATATATTCTATCTAAATACTTTATTGTCTCAGGACGATAAGTCCTTTTTTGCAGAAAATATTCATACTCCTTAAGTAGTATTAATTACCTCATTAAAAAGAAAAATCAACAACATTAAATTAATTATAAAGAAATGGTAATATTCAATCTACTAATAAAATTTATAT
>KZ808486.1:29159-52372 GCA_000696205.2 Oncopeltus fasciatus | reverse complement strand
AAAGTATTCTAGTGTATTATATATAGAGAGAGAGAGAGAGAGAGAGAGAGAGAGAGAGACTCCCTGAGCACCGCTTATACTTAGAAAATTGTAAAAAAAATGGCTGACATTTGATATCTGAAAGACAGTTTCGGGATTTTCATTTCTTTCTGTTATCTGTTAAACACACACACACACAATAATATTTATATTCATATAGGGCTTTAATCCGGTTGCTGTCAAAGTCTGATTTCAAGGGAATTCTAAATTAGTTATATATATGTATGTGTGCGCGTGAGTGTTAGAAAGATAGAGAGTGAGGTTGTGGTGCTTGTCAGACACATGAATCCCTCGTGCCGTCGGCACTGACAGTCGCAGTTCTCTTAGCATGCGTCACAAATAAATCGAAGGTTACAACCGATCAATCATGTCAATCAATAAATATCAAAGTTCGCAGAAACATCTTCTATTGATTTTTGTGCCTCTTTCTAATGATTGTTTTTTTTTACCTTTTCCTTTTTTTTTGTTTATTTGTTCATTTCGTTTTAATTCAAAACATCAATATTGTTTGAGGCATTCACTTCCAATCTTTTTTTGGGGGAAAAAAAAATGAAAATTTTGGTTCTATCAAGGTAGGTCACATACAATACAATTTAAAAAAAAAAGTATTTTATATTATCTGCCAACGCATTGGTTTACATTGTTAGCCATCTTCGGGGCGGTTGAAATACAGTCATAAGAAATGTAGAAAAAAACTATATATGATTGACTTTATTATTAGGTGATAACACGTCCTTCTTAGCCTTTATGATAAGTAGTTGTTATTTTCTACACATTTATTATTGTTTTTCCACAGCATTTGATATCACATTACTTTTAGTTACATCAAGTTTATGTAATATTAATGTAAAACATATAGATTTATTTTTGTTTTTCTTATGACATTGTATTTCAACTGCTCTGAAGATAGCTTGCTATGTAAGCCGAAACGTCGGCAGATAATAAAAAATAATAAAAAAATTTTCAAATTGTATTTTTTAGACCAATCTTAACCGAACCAACAACAAATTCTATACTAATAATTCTCCAATCTAGTTTTGAAATACATTCATTAAGTACATATGTTTGCTACGAAGGAATAATGTCCAGACATTTATGGTAGCAATTTACTCTTCCTGATTAAAATATTATTACATCAAATACTTGCGGAGTGCCAATAACAAAACTCATGTGGTATATTTTGATTTCCCAGATCATTTAAAACATATTTTATGAGAATTAAAAATTAACAAACCTTTTTAAAAGACTTTTTATGATATTAATGTGTTTAATAAAAGTCGTTCTCTAAGTTCAATCAAAATTTTGAAACAAAATTAAACTCTATTTTAAACAGTTCTAGTTTACAAATAAAAAAATTGTGTTCACAGCTATGATATTAATGAGATGTCAATAATGTAAGGACTTTACCAACTGAAATGAATATATATCTAGACTGAGATATATAGACTGACAAATTTTATATTATGTGATTGATGAATAATTAAATGTTTATAATTCTTCTTAGTACATTAGAACTGTTTCAATGATTCATGTAGTGGTCAAAGTACACGTACTTATAATTAATATATTTCTATTACTTACACTGACAAGTAACTGTTTCTGGCAGTTTATAGTGGAAAAAATGTTCTTATAAATTCATGGACAGTAAATGACTTCGACAAAACTATCATATTTAAATGTACACATGTAACCTAAAGGACAAATTCACTTAAGCTAGCTGTGTAGAACCCTGTGTTTGTGGCGCGTGGGGGTTGTGGCTGCGGTGCCAAGATGACGTAGGTGTAGACGAATTAAATCTTAATCACTAAGATTCCTCGAGGGGGGGGAGTAGCTTCAAGTCCCAATCCAATTTGGAATGCGAGATTAGTAGCAGCTGCTTACAACTTACAGTCGGCTTTCCTTACACTGTTCTGGGGAACGGATGAAAAGAGGGGAGACCAAAATACACAGGATATTGGCATGAAATCGAAAATAATTACAAAAAAACAACAAAAAAAAATAAACCACGATAAATTAATATTTTAATAATTCTGTTAGCTGTAGCACTTATATCTGAAACTTTCTAGACTATTTTATACTATTTTATAGAACTTTTTGATATATTTTACATTTTTGGCACAGAAGGGATATGTTTTTATATAAATTATATCTCATAAGAATTAATCCTTTAGTTTCACACTCCAAGATGGCTTATGATAACTAAAATTATTTATACTGTTTATTTCTCGAAGTGTCCGAGGTATTCAATTTTAAATTTAACTTCCTCATACAAAGTTTTTAAACCAATATTTGGCTTCTTCTGTCTTTTTCGAATTTGAAAATTCAGATCCTAGTTTAACTTCTTTGCTGTTATCAAATCATCCTTATATGACTGTATATACATTTTTGGCGTAGCTTTAAATTCATAGCCTTCGGTGCTTGGTCTTTATGTTCCTTAAGTTGTTCTATGTCCAACAGTATAAGTTAAACAATTTTTAGTGCAAGGGAATAGAATAAAAAATTTAGCTGTCCCAGCCACGACTCGAACCTGGATCTCCTGCTATCCGGGCCGGTGTATTTACCATTCACAATTAGATTTTTTATTCTGTTCCCTAGTACTAAAAATTGTTGAAATTTCCGTGGGATTAAATACCACAGAAAAATAATATATATAAAGGTTTTCACTTTTGTACTCCGTATGAAATCCCTTAGCTCTGAGATAAGTTACCTAATCTGTTCTGATTGAAGTAATAAAAATTTAGTAGTAATAGTAGTACGAGTAATGAACATGAAATATTAATTTATAACTCAGGAGTTGAGTAATCTCTTGGGTAAGTGGGAGTAAATGATAAGTTTATGAATGAATGATAAAGTTGAAATCAGTGAAGCTGGTTCTAAAATTTTCGGGAGGGGAGATTGGGATGAGTAATCAGTCTTGCTAGTCAAATTCTTAAATATTTAACTTAATAAGCATTTTACAAAAAAAAATATTTATAAGATACAACTATTAGAAAAAATGAACTTTACGTCTATTATGTTCAATAAACTTTTATGTTACATCATTAATGTTTAAATTTTTCCTTTAACCCCCCTTCCAAAGCTCAAAAGATTTCAACTATAAATCAATTCATCTATCGGTTTGAAAAAGTTAGATACAAGTTAGTATGTAAAAACCTAGATAATGAATTAATTATGGTATGTAATTCTACGCTAAATTATCTACAAGAAATGAACAGGGAGCCAGAAAAAAAATCTAAATGACATGTCCGAGAATTCGAACCCGGATCTTCTACTTTTTCTTTCTGGCACCCTGTGCATTTCTTGTAGATAAATTAGCGTAGAATTACATACCACAACCAGTTCATTATTTAAAAAGTGTCTAATAAATAGCTGATAATATTAGCTCCTTCGATTATAAGACGATATATTCGTCTTACTTTGGAGCTGTGTCTTGGAGTGAAGTGCGGGGATTTGGAGAGATTATCGAAGCTACCTTGGTTGTGTAGTGGTCAGCGCGCCTACCAGGAAACTAGGAGACCCGGGTTCTATTCCCTGCTGTGGTAGTAAGATTTTTTTTCTGGCTACCTGTGCATTTCTTTTTGGTAAAAACTTAGACCGTGGAGATTATTAGTAGATAATTTGTTGAGTTTCGGTTANAGGAGAGAACTGGTAGGCATATATATATATATGACAGCTATAAACCCTGTCCACAAATGGAGAGGGAGTCGTTCCTCATGATGGGGATAGATGGAAAGTAATGAAATCTAAAATTTTGCCAAAATCGGTTTAGTGTTTCCAAGGAAACAAAATATTTCGTTGAACAAATTATATACATATATTTTTTTTTCTTCCCCGTGCTCTAAAACAATATATATATAGAGTGAGTCAAGTGGTCAACTGCACTTGCATCTACGACGGTTCTACAGGAAGTACGAGGAGTTGTGGGACTGATTGTCATTCAATCAACCATGCCGATGTTGACGAATAGTTGGATATATATATATATTTATATATAAGCTGCTATCATTTTGGTGTCTAGTAGATTGGAGAAATTTATAAAAATATTCTGAGAACAATTTTAATAGCTACATTCATAAACTCATTTAGAAAAATTAAAATGTATTCAAATTAATGCCGATAAACCGTAAGGAATATTTATTTTTGTCATAATATTTTAAATATATAGGTTTTATGAGGTAGAGGTGTTTCAACTGTAAGGGAGGATGTAATGTATCGGTGGTAGGAGATTGTGAGGGATTCCAAGTTGTGTACCGAACGGCTGGGTAGGCGATTTCCAAGCAGTTCCGCCGGTAGTGGGGCCTGATGGGGGGGGGGCAAATTTAGGGAGGGGGGGTTGCTTCCACAATCGGTCTAATCACTGGATTGCAGCCAGCTAATCAGACCCCAGAATGCAATCAGCAGACTCGCCTCCCCCCGAAATGTAGTGGATATGTGTGCAGCAGAGATCCTCTGGGCCATTAATCACTCTACCTGATCGTAATAGTTACGATTAATTGCAGTCATCATCAGTACTTCTAAAGAGATTGTTCTGTACGTATAGAAACTCCAAATAGCCTCTAATCTCCATCATCATACCGAGTAATGTTCGCCTGAAATTAATGCTACATATTCACTAACCAATCATCATGGATCTCCATTAATAAGTCAAATTTAATTGTTATAGAAAGTTTTAAAATGTAATGAATGACACACGGCATTAGATTATTAAAGAGGATAGCTCTATGGTCCGAAATTAGATTTAAAAAAAATATTCATGTTGGTAAAATTAAATAATAAATTAAAACATTTTAAATTTTTCTTCTGTGCAACGTTAAAAAAAACAACAACAGATAACCCACCCGCTCACACCCACCTAAGCTAACCTAACTACCTGGAAACATAACCTAACTATAAGAATTGGATTAAAGCACTTATATTACATTATACCCATATCGTATACTAATATTAATCATTCTACGATAATTGTTATTTACATCAATTATTTGTGCAATACTAATTGTTCTCTCATTCCGAAATTTAAATGAGTTCTGGAATTCTTGTTTACATAATTCCACTGATAAGTAGCTTTTACCTCAAATGAATTGAGTTATCATTTAATTTCATTATGTTTCTATTGACTCCTCTAGTGTTTGTATCATGTCTGTTTTAATCTTAGACAATTTGCAGTTTTTCACTATTTTGGCCGATAAAAATGTGTTGTTGCCGAATCAAAACATATATTTCATAAATATAATTTTTATTGTGGTATTTTATCCCACGTTAATATATGTTAAACAATTAAATGCAAGTGAATACCATAGAATAAAAAATCTAACTGTCTCAGCCAGGGCTCGAACCTGGATCTCCTGCTAATAGGGCAAGGAGATCCAGGAGATCTAGGTTCGAGCCCTGGCTGAGACAGTTAGATTTTTTATTCTATGGTATTCACTTGCATTTAATTGTTTAACATATATTTTATATTTCGTTTTAGATGAGGCCATTAAGGGCCTTTAGGAGATCATGAAATGGATAAGGTATTCCTTTATATCTTATAAGCTTTATAAATTAAAAAAAATTATTTAGTAGCAAAATTATGAAAGCAGCTTATTGCCGAAATATTAGGTTATTTTATAAAAATCATCATTTTAAATTATTTTCATTTAAAAATATGGAAGAAATGTACGTATGATATGAAGCTTATTTTTATCTTCTTTTTCATGGTGCAATTTAAAATTCCTTTGAATTTTATTATAAAAAACTTCAATTTTATTATAACTTTCCAGGATGAAAAAATGTAATTTGGCCGTGCTCTATTTTGGATAAAGTACTAAAGGAAGTTTGTTCATTTAGACCGCTTTCATCTTACTTTATTCTTTAGGAATAGCAATCAGAGGATGGACGCTGTCAATCCTGTGAGTACGAGGTTTATGTGTCTAGGAGAGTAACAGCTGGAGGTTTTTAGTGGAGTACCCTTAGCGAAACTAGCGAACTCTAGCGGGGGTCCGGGGAGTATCACTTGCGGGAACTTGACGAGACATAGTTTAGAGGAAAGCCTCTAGACGTCGTAATGTGGACTTAGACTACGTCAATTCCTTCTCTATCGCCACTTTTATCGACTACAAGAAGAAACCTCCTACAGGAAGATGTTCACTATGAAAGATTTAGGTTTAGAAACAAATATTAAGGCTTCGACGGTCGTCAGAAGTATTTACCGTTTCTTCTTCCGGGTTGGACCGTGTCAAATTGATGTTATTTGCCGAGCTTTCGCACGTCATGTGATGGCTTTTTAAAGGCTGAAAAGAGAATGAGAGTTGTAAAAGAGAGATTTTTAAGATCCAGGTGGTATATAATTACCACGTTTTATACACCAGGTGGTGTATAATCCCGGCGCAGTCTATTATTATCTATTATTATAAGCAACTATTATCGGCGAACCATCAGAGAAGCCATCGAAATAACCAAGAATCCGAAAAATATTAACAGAGAAGACGGATACAGACTGAACAAAAACTGGAAACCAGCGCTAATTGACAAGAGGATCCAACCAATCAGTGACCAGCCACCTGACTACTCCAGAGACCAGCCATCAGAACACAGTATCAACCAATGGGAAGGCAGGCTTCGCCCAAGAACCGGACTGCGCCGGGATTATACACCACCTGGTGTAATAAACATGGTAATTATATACCACCTGGATTTTAAAAATCTCTCTTTTACAACTTTCTTCTCTTTTCAGCCCTGAAGAAGCCATCACATGATGTGCGAAAGCTCGGCAAATAACAACAACTTGACACGGTCCAACCCGGAAGAAGAAACGGTAAAAAAAAAAGTGATTTAAGTTTTATTGCAAATAAATAAAAGTAAAGATGAAAAATTTGGAAACTAAAAATTTCATAGCTATGTCAAATTTCTGTTTTTTGAATTCTTCTGAGCCTTCTCTTGGTCATGTCTTCTTCAAATTGTAAGTTCATATGACGGAATGCTACTACAACTGATATTTTCGTGCGTTGTACTTTTTGAAGTCGCACAGGTTAAAAATTTCAAACATATTTGAAATATAATTAAGTATAAGTTTGATATTCTCCAGTTGCCAAAAAACAAAAGGAATGTTCGGGGTTTTTGCCGAAAAGTTAATACATTAAAGATATTGTACATTAGCAGTTGTTTTGGCTTACATTTCAAGCCATCTCCAGGGCTGAAATCCCTGTACTAAGTATGTAACACAAAAATTTAAATGGATTAAGAAAACATTAAAATTAAATGTTATTTTAAACACATATGAAAATGTGAGAAAATAAAGTGCAGCATTCACGTATAACATTGTAACTAAGAACAACACTAATAATTTTACATACATACAAGAACCAATAGTTATTGTAATAATAGAATTCATATCAAAATACTTTGTAATAGAAAACAAACTTTTAAAAAAAAGGCATTAAGATAATTACATCTTAATTCCCTTCTTTTGCTTTCAGTCAACTTGCTGTCTTAAATATAACAAGAGTTACTACCCACGTAGATTATATCAAATTACAGTTAGCTTGTAAGCTATATTAATTATAGATATAATTATCATATCTAGTTATCACCATATAATTCAAGTATTTTTTTTTCACGTTTTTATGACCTAAAAAGAAGAAAAGAAATAATTACTGGACATTAATGTGAAACTAAATATATTAACTATTATATCTATAATTAATATAGATTATAAGCTTTTTTAATTATAATACTTAATGATATCTTATACTATATTTTTACAAAGTTATGCATTCCAAAGTAGTACTTATGTATTGATTAAATGTATATATTTCTTTATTTGTCTATAAAATTAGATATGATCTAGTTTATGAGGACTTCTTATTTAATCCATCTTTGCTAGTAGAATCATATATTATCATCACAAAACGTAGGGAATTTATATTTTCCCCCAACGGGTACAGCGCAGAAGTAAGCCATTTCTTCTATGAGGTCTGATGTATGTCACGTATGACCCATAAGGAAAACTGGATATCCAGATCTGCTTCTAAAGGGGTGGTTTTGTCCTTGGGGTAGTTTGTGTTTCAAAACCCCATCTACCGCCCACTGGCGCCTCGTTCTTGTTCCTGGGACATGGTATAGCTGTCAGGATCAATGGAAGGAATGTCTCTGATGGATTTTACTTAATGCATCTTGTGTAATAAACACAGAGAATGTTGGAATGAAAATATTCTGCTAAAAATATTATCGTCAACATATAATGGATCCTGATAAATAGCGGTTGAACGTCCAAACTAATGAGCACATAATAGTATAGGTCAAGCAATACTTTATTTTTGTGTAGTTTAATTTTTTTGTTCATTGTGTTGTCTGAAAAAGATATATGACCTAATCTGAAATGACCGAAAAAAAAAAAAAAAATTCGGAACCTCTCTTTCAAATCGTTAATTACATTTTTAAAAAAATAAATCTTTATTTATTACTATANGGAATGGGCACTTTCATACCGTTCAATACTAATCCACTAGACGTTTGCTCCCCGCTCAAAGATAACTGAAGGGCTTTCAAGTCCAACGCTGTTCTTAGAGACACTAGAATGGCCATCATAATAGCCGATTTCGTTCTAAATCTTGGAGCCGCTAGAACACACACACACAAATATTCAACAAATATACATGACAATAATTGAAGAACATTTAAAGTAAATATCTTACAATTCAATGTTATATATAATAATAAGTAGAAAAATCAACAGGCTCAACCTTCGGATGACTGAAAAAATAGTAAAACAATATTTGACGTGGGTTTCATACAAAAACACACCTTTTCATCTCCCTCTATAGAGTAGTAGTAGTAGATCATTGAAGGGCAATCAACTTCTAGGTTATTACGCCCTATAAATACCCTTTAATATATAAATTAGTTAATAAAAGACAGGAATCAGGATTATGAAATTGCTTGCATTTCTGCAGTGTAATTTGAAGCTAATGATGGGAGCTTTTGTTTTATGGTGGTGATATTGCAAACTACTGATATGCCAACGCTGTCTTCTTTCTTCAACCATCAGTGTAAATTACTTGTCTATTTGTATATGAGCGGATTATTTCATTAGCTTTATGGCATATTATATTATTTGGGCAAGTTTTCTTTATTGACTTGAGGCGGAGATCAATCTCATCGCTACTATTCGCTTCCATGGTGGCTCTTTTAAATAAATCTTTATTTATTACATTCTGTTCTATAACATCTTGTAATTTGATGACTTAAAATAAATGTACATGTATAAAAATAATATAAATAAAATAAAATAAAGAAAAAATATAATGAAATAAAAATAAAATTAACAATAAATAAATAAATGGTCATCACTGTGCAGGGAGAAGGGGCCCATCGACCCCACTCCCAATAAGTTTGAGTTGTTGAGTTTTTGTCGTTTGATTTTAGTATGTTCATTCCAGTTGAGTCGTGAGTCAAGGTGGAACCCTAGGTAACGGACTGAATCAGAGAGAGGTTTAGGTATGTTATTGTATGTAACATTATTAGGAGAATCTTTTCTTAATTTAAAATTTACTTGTACGCATTTAGACTCATTTATTTTGATTCTCCATTTACTAAACCACTGCTGAATAGCATCAAGGTGGTTTTGTAAATTGTTAGAAGCGATTTTGGAATTAGGGTGGGAGGAGAGGATCGCTTTGTCATTAGCAAAGAGGGCTAAAAGAGTATTAGGATGAGTAGGTATGTCTGCAGTATAAAGGGTAATAATTACATTAAGGCTAAAATATTTACAAAATCTTTTCTTTAAAAAAAAAAAAAAAATTAAACACAGATCTCCGTTTCAGCCGAATCATTTTGATCAGGAGGGTTATTGAAGGTAACCACCCTATTCTAAACATCAATATCTCAGGCAAGTCTTCATTTCTTCCTTTCTATCTATGCCTACCGACAGAGCACTCGAGGCAGCTGCCCCAGCAAGTGGTTGGCGCAAAAAAGAAGCCCTTATCTCTTATATATCTGTGCCCAATTTAAGACTCATAAATTAATTTAAGTGGAACTTCTAGAATCTATAATTTTTGTGAAATATTTAATTCAGGCAGTCTTCAGGAAGTAGACTAGAAGAACAGAATATTTGTTAATACCTCTATATTTCATTTAAGAACTTCAAAAAGTAATGTTTAATATTGAGTGAAAATGGAGTATAATATTTACCCCAGTTTATAATCTTAAGTATAAGTTAAGAGTTAAGGTTATAAGTTATACCAGTTGAATAAAATCTGTTTTAATGTTAATTTCTGATTTTTGATATTTAATTTATTAAGTGACAATTTTTCCAGAATATCCAACCCATAGCTAATAAGCTCAGTTACTTGGAAATATTCACAAAAAAATAAATATAAAAATTTATGTATGGGAAATTAACTACACATGATACGTTTCACATAAAAGTGAACATTTTTAAGTTATAAACCAAAATATATATTATTTCATCGTATTTGACTCAGTAGGCCTGATCGTAATCAATAGAAATCTACTGAGGTGCGATTATTGCTGGTTGAAAACTTATTGCTAATTAAAAACGTATTATAAGTTGAAGACCTATTGTTAATTGAAAACTATTGCTAGTTGAAAATTTATCGTTAGTTGAAAACTATTGCTAGTAGTTGAATATAGTAATCGCCCTTAGCTTGTTCTAAAATTATTGAGCTGACAAAAATTTGAGACTGATATAATGAAGTTGCATATTTGTTCTTTCTCCAGTTTTACTTAGTAAAAACTAAGAAAGTATTCTTCATCGGTCCTGTCATTTTTAGGAATTTTGAGAATCTCTCTTTTTGAGAAACTAGCTCATCTAGTTAAAATTGAATGGAACAGAAACGAAATAAATATGATTATTTATGAATTCACAACTACAAACAGTGCCATTGAAACTATCAAAGGACTCAACTCTACTGAAACTCCCTTCGACTAATTCAGTGAACAAAAGAGACTACAAAGGAAGAGTCTCTTCCTTAGTGGAAGGAAACAAGCAATTAGGCAAGAAAGAGAATAGGCTTGAAGTTCTTAATGAAATGGATGCCTTAAAGAAAGTTACGAGATATATTAAAAGCAAGAATCTAATGAGATACAGATAACAAATGTTTCAGAAGATTTTCACAATAGAATTAATTCAAACTTCATCATGAAGGAAACGTTTTTCTGTTAAACAGTATATATATAATGTGTAAGAATGTATTAAATAAAATCAATAATGTTTATATGTTTATCCTTGAACAAATAGTTGACTGACAGAATTATATTTAAAAATGTTTCTCCAACAAATTTTAATAATTTTATTAAATAAAACTTTGCAAGGATTTGATTTTTCAGTGCAGTCATAGGTTTGATAGATAGAATCGAGGATTTTTTAATTTACAAAGGATAAGTATACTTCGACCATGAAAACAAAAAATTATTCCATGTTCGATTCTGTGTAGTTTACGTTTAAGCTATTTTCAAATTTATCTAAAAACAACCGTCGTAAATATAATTATTAAACATTTTGCGGATTATTTACTTTCTTCGTAAAAATACTAATTATTAACATTAGAGAATTTTCGTTCAGGTTCGGTCAAGGTTGTACCAACAAAAATTCCCTAGTAATAATATCTACTGTCAAAAAAGATCCATTTGAACTAATTATTAATGTTTATTTGATTTTACCTCTTTAAAATTGTTGGGAAGTACAACTTTTAAAATGAACAAAGGAAAATATGCTTAATTTGGGGATGATAATAATAATAATACTGAACTACTAAAATAGGCTAGATTTTTAATATTATCCCAACCACTAAGGGTCATTATTGCCTTTTACGTATAGCAATGGATGATAAATGTAGGAAGATGTTCATAACGTTTGCCGCGAAAAATGGAGATGTACAGTCGAATGCCGCCCGAGACGGAAGGGAGCACGAACAAGAGGCCATACCGGGGCACGAGGCAAACCACAGCACCGAGCCGACCCAATATAGGCTAGATTGATAATAGCTTTGGTTGGAATAGCAACTGGCATATGTTCATTCAAGATTCAAACAGAGGAACGTATGTGTGCTTTGTGAGTGGACGATGGACTATTACCGCAGAGTCGCTTATGGACTTTAACAATACTGTTAAAGACTAGGGAAGTAGGTTGGACCAGACCTGTACGGAAAGGGGCCAATCCGGAAGGATAACACCTGCTTCCTTTGTCTACTTGGAAGGGAAGTCAGCTTATTGAGAAACCCAGGTCAGGGGAGCTTCATGGCCCATCTCGACCCTTCCACGATGTTGTAAAAGCATCTAGTCAGCGGTCCTCTCAGTCAGTGATAAGTGATATATTATCTCCGTTTGTGTCAGTTTCCGTGGCAAATTGCGTGTCGGACTGGCCGTACTCTCTGCAGTCCGATAACAAGGAAGTGATAAGTAACAGTGATTAACAAGTATTCTTGAGGCCTCCTTCTAAATAAGCATATTTAATTTATTTGTACATATTAATTAATTTATTTGCTGTAAATAATTTATAATTTTCTATTTTTATTTATTTATTGTTAGTTAGTAAGGGTAGTAAATCTACTGCCTCTACAAACTAACAAATTTTTAATAAGTAGGTGTAATTATTTGTGAAAGTAGATCGACTTTGACTTTTCTTATTGTTATTAATTGCTAATGACCCGTAGCCAATAAAATACTATCATATTTTAAAGCAGTCATTTTATTGTCAAATTATTTATTTTATTGTGCCCAGTCAATACGAAATGAAGAAGTAAACAGAGGCCTTTTTAACAATTTTACTTTCGAGGTAAGTAGTAGTAGTAGTAGTAGATTGAAGGGCAATCAACTTCTAGGTTATTACGCCCTATAAATACCCCCTAATATGTCGAGGTAAGTATATACGTATCTTAATGTATATTACAACGGAGGAAATTGTAACTCAATACTTAAATTTGACCTATAAAATCAAAACCAGGCTGCTGAAGTAGAGAAAAAAAGCATTGGCATCCTCCGAACACCTGGAACGTCATTTTTGGACTTTTTTTTTTTTTTTTTGGTAGATGGGACTTAGGTTGTTTTACTTTCAACTACATTTTCTAGGACGAACAGAGAGAAAAGGTCAAAATAAGGTTAAAAAAACATAATAAGCTCTCAAAAAACGCTACAAATGAAGCTTGAAATTTACAGGTAATATTCCCCCTGACATTTTAAAGTCCGAGATTCTGTCCTTGATGATTATCCACTACTTGTTCAGAACTCTTTCTTCCACCCACACTGGAGGGCCGTCAATTGACCTTTCGTACATTTTATTTTATTCAATGAAAGTTATTTAATACTTTGAATCGTACAGGGAGCTAGAAAAAGAACTCTACCTCAGCCTGTAGGCCGGCTCTACGCCACCGAGGGAGCTGAGAATAATTTCTACTTCCCTGCACTTCAGTCCGAGTCTAACCACCAAGTATGACAAATATATCGTCTTGTACTCGGCGGAGCTAAAATTGCTAGCTATTTATTACACTCTCGTTTTGGCAAAGGGCATCCTACCTGACATTCAAATCTTCACCACAATTATCATGGTAATGTAATCCCACATTTCATTATTAATGTGAATCTTACAATTCCCAGCTGAAGTAGAGTTTTTTCCTAGCTCCCTGTACGATTCAAATTAGTAATGAAGTGTGGAATTACATTACCACAATTATCACCATGATTTAAAAGTTATTTAAGTTTTCATCTATTTCTATTCATCCCTAATTTTCACTCTGACTGAAGTTATTGTAAATTAAAATAGTTTAAATTTTTTTTTTAAATATAGTTTAGATAAGTTTATTTTTTTGACTTATCATTAACAATATTTTTTTTTAAATTATAAGCAATAATAAATAGTTACAATAGCCTTTATGTATTCTGGCATATATATATATATATAAACCAAAAATATTTTCAATTTTGTGCACTGCATTAATATAACAACTCTTATAGTAAATGCTTTGTAGTTAAAGAAAATAGCCAACTGGTTAGCAATATTTTTCAGAAGGACAATGTTACGCCTTTTCTTCATATTTAGGCGGTAAAATAACCAGAAAACACTCATGAAACATTACGAAACATTAGACAAATAAAGCCATGCCGACATTAATAATTATTAAATGTAATAAAATTGACTTCACTCACTTGAACTCAACACTTGAAGAAAATCAAATCAACTTTGTATCCAATAAGAAGTAGCTAACTCTCAATTGTTATAATCAAAATTTAAAAAATAGATAAATTAATATATTTGTAGTTGTTTTTAGTTAATTATAATGTATATACTAATACAATCAATTGATATATTACATTATAAAGTACATCAAATATTAAGATATTTTAGTTATTCAAATAATTATAATTTAAATTCATAATGCACTTACTTAAACACACTTTTCATGTTGGTTGTTTTATAAATACGCATATGTATTACATTTATACATACTTAAATATTTTTAATCCCATTTTTGATTACACTATAAAACAATTACACACAAACACTAATCTTATTCCAATACTCACGAATATAAGGTAAAGTTAAAATTTATTTAAATTTAAGCCACAATATGCATTTAATAAAATGAAATTGTCATTATCGGTTCTATTGAGATTCTAATATATTTTATTAAAACAATTTCAATGTATCTGAGTTAGTGGCTGTGAAGATTAAACGAATATATCTTGCAATTAACAGCTTCTATATTGAAATTAATGTGAAGGGCTTTTATAATATTTTTAATTGTATTTAATTATTAAATAAATTACATTAATTAANTTAAGTGGTGGGATTACACATAAAAAGGGCGAACTAGGCTTTTCAAAGTAATCAATTTTAATAATTTCTTTAATCTTTATTTATGTTAAAATTATGTTATTGTTTACGCTTATTTTATTTGTTCTTATTATTTGAGGATTTTTAGCCGTCGGTTAAAAACCTATTCGAATTCCATCTCTGATTAAAGTTGTATTAAAATTTCCTTTTGAAATCCAGCATCTATAAACTGAACCAAAAATATTTCTCTAAATATTCTACTCAAAACTATCCTCAGTTTGCTATTTGAACTATGTATATGTATATATAAGGGTCTTTCGCCCTTCGAGAGTGAGAAGTGAATATATACTATATATATATATATATATATATATATATATATATATATATAATCATTGAAAGTAAATTCAATAAAGTTGAACATATTCCTGACTTATTAAAATGTGAAAGCGTGGATCTTCAAAGAACTCAGCTTTAAACAAAACGGAAAATTTTCGAAACTTGGATTATCAGATATGAGAAAGCCCTTTTCATTTTTCATTTATATCTATAAATCTATAAATTTTCTATGGAAACCATCATATATAGAACATATTTGCCAATAGATAGGTGGCAATTTTGCAGACATATTTCTAGTGTCATTCTCTAACTTTTAATGTAGTAATAGTGTTCATTTGTTTTAGTTGTAAAGCAGAATAATGGAAGTTTGCAAGCCTGTAAAGCACATACTATTACAGTTAGAGGTTTTAAAGAGTTTAGGAGTTTAAAATCATTAAAAGTGGGGTTTTGTCTAATATCAAAATTTAACTTTCAATACAATTATATATTAATTAAAAAAAATATATTAAATATGATTTTAACTCTGAATTGGAATTACACAGAAACATGCAAAAATGAAAAATATCCTTACTTTATAAAATTCACTTAGTGTAAAACCTATTCAGTATAAGGAACTTTTAGTGTACTATATGGCTTTATTTTAAGAGATATTTTAAATAAAAAGTGACATTTACATGCTTTACTAACTTATTTTTATTTGTAAATAATTGGGCCTAGGATAGTCAGGATTTAAAGTCGAGTAATTTAAAACCGGCAAATCTCTCTTCCATTATAAATTCTAGTCAAGATTTAAAAATAGGAAATAATTTAAATATATTTTACAATTTTAGAATAATTTAAAAAAGATAGGCTTAATTTAGGACCGTTTATTAAAACAAGTAAACTCTTCTGTAAAAATTTAACGCTAAATGTTTTGAGGGTTTTCGTCTCGGTTGCGAGCTCCAGAATTTTCGAGCTCATGTCAACAAGCGTGCGTTATCTTCCATCCGAAGAGTGACATTACGCCAACAAGGAGATAATGTGTCAAAGCAGGAGTAGGGGTAATTCGCTTTCATTAAACCCCTCTGACTTGGCGTCTTCAAGCTCGTCGAGAACATTCGTCAAACGTAGGCATTCGTAAACACAAACTTCCTACGTCACATTCTTAACGCTATTGATATTGAAATAATTATATATTATTTATATATTTCATTAAAAATTTGTTACTGAATTTCGGTCAGAAGGGTTTTTAATTATCTTTCCATCTAAGTCTTTTTGATCATTGTTGCAATTCTGATTCTTCAAAAGGCTTGTTTTTTTTATTGTTTTTTTTTATTTGTTTCCAGTAATTCATAAACTTTTCTTTAATAACATGAACAGTATTTTTCAAATACGATAAAGGCTTTTGATTTGAAAATGTTTAAAATAAAATTAACTGAATTAATAATAATATTACAAGTATTGTTGAATGTTTTAAAATTTCTTATCATGAACAACTTTTATTTATGCTCTGTTCAACGAGGTAAAATATTAAAAAAGCCTTTTAACATAATAAATATTCCTTTACAGGGAATCAAAACTTACTGTTATATAAGTAAAAACCAAACTATATTATAAACTTAGCAGATGAAAAAAAAAAGAAATTCATTCGTGAGATTATTAATCAGAGAAAAGTATAATAAATCTATTCAAGATATTTAAATTGAATTAAAGGTGTTTCCCCTATGCAGTTTTTTTATTTATTAAAGTGTTAGTCTCACTATCATCCACTTAGGGTAGTCTAATGGAGAGAGGGGCAATCTACAGGTTGCCACCCCATTCTAAACATTCATGGTTCAGGAAAAGCTTGCTTTAATCGATAAAATATTTCCTCTAGTGGAATTTGTATCCCTAGCGCTAGTCTGAATTAGAGGCCACCCTCTTTAAATGGTTTAAAATGTATTTTGATTTCGACAACATAAAACACATCGAAGTGTTAGTAAGTGTGTCTTAGTGTTCTTAAAATATTGCAATTACAATTGATATGAGATTATTCGATGACAGGAAGGAGTGATCTCAATTTTTATCTTCTCTTAAATAAAACGAAGGAATTTATTGCAATGAAAACTAAATAAAATAATCTTAGTCAAGTTTATACCCCATAACTAGAGTGTGCCTTCTAGAAACAGAAGTACTTCAGACTTTCATAAATGGCTGTACTTTATTGGAATCTCGTTATGGCACGAGTTAGGAAGAAAAAATATTTAAGGATAATAATAAATAAATAAGTAAACTCCTCTAGAAAAAACTATAAACAGAAAAGTTCTCAAAATAACTTTCTAAATTGTCTTTAGAACATATTCACTGTCACTTAATATTGTTATGGACTACGGGTCAATAATAATTAGGAAATAAGAAATAAATAAAAGTTAATTTGTTATAACCTATAAGTCTAACAATAATACACCTAACAATCGCAACTACTGACTTTACTAACTGTTGAATAAATAGAATAGAAAATATAAATTACAGCTTATAAAAAATATATACAAATGAATTAAGCTACTTATTTACAAAGAGGCCTCAAGATANTTTAAAAATTCGAATAACAACAAAAATTAAGTTGAAAACAACATTCTATAAGTATTTTGGAAAATATGAAATACCACATATTCCAAAAATGAATACATTAATGAATGGAAATTATTAAATGAAAATAAATAATGAAATCTAGAAAGACAATTTTGACTTGTAGAAAATATTTACTTTAGGCTCATTGAATGTAAAACAAAATTCGAATGTGAATTTGCAAACTAATTAAATTCAATAAAGACTATATTTTAGTTTCCAAAGTTAATTGTATATCTCATGTTTTTAAATTTGAGTATTTAAACGTATCATATGCCATTCATTAGCATACATTCTTAATGAAATTGCATTTCGAGAATGATAATAACGTCCTTTGCTCAATAAACGTCAGGTACAATGCCATTAACGGTTGGCTTCACCAGCTGGCGTATCTAGACGTTCATTGGTCACAGGACATAGGACTAAGCTCAAAGCCGCTTATATGCTTTGTGGATCAAACGATCATTCATCCCTTCTGAATCCTAATCAAAGAGTATTGAAGTGAGATCCTGCAAGAGTTTATTGGTATTAGAAGCTTTCTGCGAGCCACAGAAAACCGACTAAATTAATGGTAAATACTGCTATTCGAAGTTATTATAGAATAAACTTTAATAGTAGAATTTTTTTTTGTTGGGGTTCGTTAAAGGTTTAAATACAGTTTAAAATATGTGTATTTTTTAGTTTACTGCCGCCGTTTTGGCTAACATTATTAGCCATCTTCAGTGTTGTTGATTTTTGGCTGGGAAGGTAGAGCTAAACGGAAACTGATCGAACTTACATTCGTAAATTTCTTCTTAAATATGTGTTTTTGTAAATATATTAGATAACATTATCGTTATACAATTATATTTGTCATCTATTTATTGACGGATATACAATTAAATTCATTAATTTTACCATGTCCTCATAAAGCTCTGCTGCATGCACTGCAATTTTTAAGTACTTATGCTAGATAAAATAAAGCTATTGCTGATGTATTGAGTCAAGGCACAATATAAAAATTATCAGTTTTTTTTTTTTATGACAACAATTTATTTTTACATTATATGCTTTTACACGTATCCTGTTTTCAAAAGTCTCTGTTCAAAAAAGAAGATATGTACTTTTCTCTGCCTATATCTATCTATAATATTAATACTGTTCAATTTATACTTACTAGTTAATTTTGCATTTACAGATGATTTCTGAGATACTATAGGAAGAGTAATTGTGTATACCGCGAGTTAGAATTCATATACAGACACCAGTTTATCTGGAAAACCTATAGAAATGTCAGGCTTCTATTCAAGATCAGATATTCCTGAATACATTAGTTTCCTGTCAATCCACCGTTCTCTTGTCAATAAACAATCGTTCTGAAGCATTGGTCCATATCGCGAATCGCCTGGAAATTCCCAACGGAAGGGTAAGTCAATATACCATCACGGGAAGAGGGGGGGGGGGGTATACTCTTCACAATCCCTAAGATTTATCGGCTGCAGTTATGTTTCATTTCGTATTTACTAAATCACAATCACAAACGTATAAAATTAATTTCCACAANAATGAAATCTAGAAAGACAATTTTGACTTGTAGAAAATATTTACTTTAGGCTCATTGAATGTAAAACAAAATTCGAATGTGAATTTGCAAACTAATTAAATTCAATAAAGACTATATTTTAGTTTCCAAAGTTAATTGTATATCTCATGTTTTTAAATTTGAGTATTTAAACGTATCATATGCCATTCATTAGCATACATTCTTAATGAAATTGCATTTCGAGAATGATAATAACGTCCTTTGCTCAATAAACGTCAGGTACAATGCCATTAACGGTTGGCTTCACCAGCTGGCGTATCTAGACGTTCATTGGTCACAGGACATAGGACTAAGCTCAAAGCCGCTTATATGCTTTGTGGATCAAACGATCATTCATCCCTTCTGAATCCTAATCAAAGAGTATTGAAGTGAGATCCTGCAAGAGTTTATTGGTATTAGAAGCTTTCTGCGAGCCACAGAAAACCGACTAAATTAATGGTAAATACTGCTATTCGAAGTTATTATAGAATAAACTTTAATAGTAGAATTTTTTTTTGTTGGGGTTCGTTAAAGGTTTAAATACAGTTTAAAATATGTGTATTTTTTAGTTTACTGCCGCCGTTTTGGCTAACATTATTAGCCATCTTCAGGGTTGTTGAAATACAGTGCCATGAGAAAAAATCAAAAAATCAAATGATTTACATAATTATTACGTAGAATTGCCGTAATAATAAGTTATGTGATATCAAAAATACTGTGAAAAAAACCAAAAACACATGTATGGAAAAATTCACCACACCCGCCTATCATGGAGGCGAGAGGGAACTTTGTGCCACTACAAGTTCATGTCTGAGAGGTAGGGTTTGGAAATTAGGAGACATTTTTCCTAATAAGAGGACGTGAGCAGTGTAGTATTTTGTATAAAAAATTGTATTTTTTGGATCAATCTTGACCGAATCCCAACAAATATCACATCTAATACTAATAATCTCTAAGGTCAATAACTCTCCATTTTAAGTAAGCCATAATGAATCCCGCCTTGAAACNCACAGAAAACCGACTAAATTAATGGTAAATACTGCTATTCGAAGTTATTATAGAATAAACTTTAATAGTAGAATTTTTTTTTGTTGGGGTTCGTTAAAGGTTTAAATACAGTTTAAAATATGTGTATTTTTTAGTTTACTGCCGCCGTTTTGGCTAACATTATTAGCCATCTTCAGTGTTGTTGAAATACAGTGCCATGAGAAAAAATCAAAAAATCAAATGATTTACATAATTATTACGTAGAATTGCCGTAACAATAAGTTATGTGATATCAAAAATACTGTGAAAAAAACCAAAAACATATGTGTGGAAAAATTCACCACACCCCCCTATCATGGAGGCGAGAGGGAACTTTGTGCCACTACAAGTTCATGTCTGAGAGGTAGGGTTTGGAAATTAGGAGACATTTTATCCTAATAAGAGGACGTGAGCAGTGTAGTTTTTTGTATAAAAAAGTGTATTTTTTGGATCAATCTTGACCGAATCCCAACTAATATCACATCTAATACTAATAATCTCTAAGGTCAACAACTCTCCATTTTAAGTATGCCATAATGAATCTCGCCTAGAAACTATTATCCGTTTCGTATATATTCATTCTTTTGTTTTGAGAAAAAAAAAAATTGGATTCTTCATATAATTTTGAATGAACTATTAGCTTCTCCAATGTAGAATCGGTGAAGATCTGTGAGAATTTCTCAAGAACAACGTGAATAGTTTATTTTTTTTTAAACAAAAAATCCGCTAGAATGTTTACTGGTCACTTACTTAAAACATTTACAATCTAATATTCATTAATTAGTATGTGGGCCACCAATATTATAACAAGACGTTAAATTTAATTAATTTTTTATCACATAAAAAATCCTAAAATTAGGATAATTCCTAATATCCTTATTAGGATAAAATTCTCATAAAATTAGTTATAAATATGCTATTAGCGATTTAAATTTTAATCATTTTCTATAATACATTTCTCTGTCCACCGATTTTCACCAATGTATTAATGTATACATTTACAATTATTTATTTTATTAATACTCAGTTTTCCAACACGTTGACTATTTCTTTAGTAGAATCTTTAATTTTATATATAGTTTCTCATCAATGCCTCAGATGGGAAAAACAAACTGAGCCTCCACATTGCACGGGCATAAAGCTGGGACGACCACTATATTTATAGATTTCCCATGAGAGTTATATGGGAAATGTGGATTTTACAACCCTCTTTTAGCACCATCTTGTGTGAAGGGCAAGATTTAGGGAGAGTGGGATGAGGCAATAGAAGACGGAACATTCAGAAATCATTTGGGACATGAAATGTCTCTCCTAACAGATCTCATTTGTCAATATAAACTCCACTAGTATAATATCAATATAGATTGTAATAATAATTGTATGGTGGAGATACAGCGAAATCAGTGAGAACATTGATGAGAAAAAATATTCAAATTTCTAGTACGTCAATTTCGTACTTTTCAGTTTACAAGACTTATGTGTACATTACGGTGGATAGGAGTTAAGAATAGATCAGAAGGAATCAACTAGTCTGGCACATCGAAGGAAAATAAATTGCCAAAGATTCCTCTCCCTCTTCTGTCGTGTACAAACCATCTCTCTACGGAATAACGTTGAAAGTGTCGCAAAAAAAAACACAACTCAAATATTGATAATCTTGCCAAAATTACATAAAACCCCCATGTATTGTAAAAAAAAATATAAATTTGAATATTTAAATTTGTCATCTTGATTGGATAGAATCTAATAAGAAACTTCATGGAATCTCTTCTCCAAAATTCCTTTTAGGGTGGTCATAAAATTTTTGTAATTCCATTTTCATCAATCCATTTTCATCATCACGTTAAAAAAAGTAATTTCATTTTCGGATTTAACCTGTCTTCAAACGTCAAAAAACTCATTTTTATTGGTTTTAATTTTTCAGGTAGATTATATAAGTTTTTGTTAATAAAAAAATAACCTTATATAAATTATGTTATTATTTAATATTTGAGCATAATTTACTTATATCCATCGTGAGAGTTTTTAAAATAAATTAGAACGAATAATTTCATTCATTAAAACCAGATTAAAATTTCAGTATTAACTACTAATTTCATTACTTAGAGGCTTGAAGAAGTTAAGTAGAGACTTGAAGGATTCTAGACATCTTTTGAGCTGTTATCTAACCTGTGCAAAAAATATTTTAGGTTGATAGTGGGTTGGGCTTTAGCTCAGATATTTAGAAGGCTGGTGGAGAGATAACAGCTCATGTATTTTAATAAATTGAGCAATGAAACGGTGAATATTCCGCCAACAAAGCACTTTCATGACAGTGTCTTGTAAATAGTGTCATCGTGCGCTTTGTCATATAGTTTCAGACATCCTGACATGAATCCGGTTATCAGGTCTGAGTCTGTCATAATACGAATCTGTGTCGAAACAACAAGTCAGTTCAATTTACCACCCAGCTTTCTGTGAATGGCCCAAGCTTTCATGATATCTCTTTAGAAAGAAATTTTACAAGAATTATCGGGATTAATTAAAATTGATGCCGACTGTTTGCTGATACGATATCCTGCGGGATAACGCTAGAGCTCTTTTAAGAAGTCTATTTCCAATTTATCTTGTTTGCTTTTAATCACGAAGGTGGTTTTGACCAAAAAATACAAAATATCCTTTGAAGGGGAGTCTTGGCGATGAAGTATTTTTTCTGGAATTTTTTAGGGGCGCTTATTCAATGGATAACATTAATGTATTTTCTTATGCAGCTTTACTAATAGAAAACTAATAAATAAATAACCACTTATGATCTTCAATGAATAACATGGATTATTTTGAATGATTTCCGAAACTTTTAATTTATTTGAATTTTTAGATATATAGACTGTAATTATATATATATATCAAAAA
>KZ808485.1:128473-157730 GCA_000696205.2 Oncopeltus fasciatus | reverse complement strand
TTCCCGTTAAAAAAATAAAAATAAAAAAAGTAATAATAAATTTGCAAAAAAAAATTCATATTATTTCATTGAAGATACAGCGATTTACATAAATACAAATAAAATAAAAGAAAAAACGTTACAATTTATGTTTGTGTTTTGCGTATAAATACATGAACATGCATAGACTTGATTAATTAAAGTTAAATTATTACTGCTTAATAGAACACAGTGTGAAGGAAGTTTATGTTGGAGTTGTAAAGGAGGAGAAGCGGCGGAAGATATAGTGTTGTCGAAGCCAAATAAATGTTATAGAGTAAGTGATTCCAGAGAATTTACGCTGGGGCAAGGAAGGAAATAGAGCAGTTCTGAGGGAGGATATTGGAATCAGATACTGTGGATCTTGAAGGCTGAGAGCGGAACATTAATTTCAAGTAATAAATTTCAACATGTAATTAGATAGAGAAGCTTTGATAAAAGAAACAGCCGTAGTACATATCATTATCTCGCGAGCCGAGAGCATAAATATCGTATTACATGATCCTAATGATCTCCAAAACCCTCATTAAATGTAAATGATAAGAATTGGCAAAACAAAATTATTGAAGTTGAACGCAAACATTTAACAAAAAGAGGTGTTATGTGTCTGTGTGTTTAAATATATATACTCATACACTGAGTAGCTTCCTATCCACGGATCCTAATTTGTATTATTCTTGACACACTTTATAGAGGGTATTTCAGATGCTATATAAATATATATACAAACTTTGAACAAATAAATGCCTGCCTATGGTAGATAAAATTTCCTTTGCTATTAAATTCTGATCAACGCCTAATGAAATTCTAGCTTCTAGTTGAAGAGTGAAAACTAAATTCATGGATGAAATTTATACCTACATCGAAAAACCTGTATAGGCTTGTTATTTCAAATGTTTAAATCTCAGAGTCCTCCCAAGACACGGAGCTGATCTTCACATTTTATTCCCTCGGTATTGCATTTGCTCCGATGAAAAACAGAACTTTTTTCAAATTCATTTACATACATAAATACACTTACGTCCAATAACAGGTGGTAAATAACAATTTACAATTTAGTAAACCAACAGCGTTCTTTTCAATTATTATTTTAAAAAAGGTAAAAATAAATAAAAAATAAGAAATACTAAAAATAAACCAAAATAAAATGAGGGAGAAAGAATAATTACTAAACTTAAAATAACATTACTAACTTATAAACAAGAAAACACGTAAAATATACATTATATAACAAATATTAAATTGATAACTTAAATATTAACTAATAACTAGTACTTTTATTGACACAAGAAAAATTTTTAACTAGACCAACAATGAAAATGTATAAATATTGATTCTTCCCAATATCCTACAGCTAATAATTTATGCTCAGAGTTCACCGTTCGTGATAATTATTTAAACAAACTCTAAAAGATTCTTGTAATTAACAAGGGTTCCATGCTCATGGTAGGTAGTTAGTTTTGTGATTTAATTTCAATTTTTAATGACCTACATAATGACGACATAAAATGGTGTGCTGGTCACACACCTCAAGTGTGTGTCGGCGCTAATAAACACATCGTGAGTTTCTATACTGGGCATGTATAGCTTATTAAGGGATCAGTTTTATAGTAATGTTAATAGAAGCTTTTCATGTTCCAAATTTAAATCAAGTATATTACAAAATCGAAATTTATAGAGTAAATAATTATATTGGTTCCATATAAATAAACATAATTTAATCAGGAGAGTTTTGTTGAAGAGTGGGTTTTTACTTTCTCAATTTATATACATTGTAAATTCCAATCATGCCCGTCATTGCATACAATTTACCTGCACTTAGAATAAATAAGGTCAACGTTTTAATATTAAAATTTATTTTTTCGTGAATAACTTAGTGCAAATGAAATTAATCGCTAGACTTTGAAAAATTCAAATCTTTGATCAGATCTTTGAAAAATTCTCCCCGACACCAATGATTAATAATATTTAATTAATAAATATCATTTTTTATAGAGATAACTCAAAGCGAACTAAAATGGTATATAAACGTAAGATTCTCGGTATGTTTATAAAAGTTTGAGGTACTAATGTTAAAGAACATATCTTGAACAACGGGTGACTTTAAAAGAAAGTTTCTTTTTTTTTTCCTTCTTATTACAGTCCGTCCACTAAGAAATGATTTGTCAATTCAATACTGTTATAAGCTCGTTATCATAATAAGATTATTGATTTGTAATAAATCGTTATTAATCATTATTAATACATAGAAATTTATATTTGAGATTCATCCTCATAACCAAGGCTACTTTATTGTATCGGCTTGGATCTCCTTACTATCATCTGCTTCTTCTCACAGGGTGTACGAATGGGGTAGATGAAACTTTTTTTCATCCCCTTCCCAAGTTCTCCTTTCTCCGGGGGAAAGGTAAGGAGTTCCGACTGTGAAGACCCCCTTTGCCTTAATAATCGGCTCTGCTGACTTACCACGGCCCTTAGGACTTTCTCAAGGAACAACTTGTTCAGGTGCTTCCCGTCGAAGTTTCATACAATCCTGGCGGATTCTCACTTTATTCCTGATCCGGTGGGTGATTTCTGGCGTGACATCTTGGTAAGCTTTAGACATGTCGTACGCCTTCAACAATTCCATGCATTTTAAGATCGTCCCACAAGTTTCTAAATTGATATCTTCTAGCCATAACACGCATACCTGTCTAGAACCGTTCGACGTATTCCTGAATAGATTACTTACCCCCCAAAAATCGGCATCTTGATATGCCCAATCCCTTTTATCCTCGAAATATTCCCTGTACGTTTCCTAAAAATTCAAAATTTGCATTTTACGCAGGTGTTAGCTTAAAGTAATCTAGTGGATATTCAACTTTTTTTCCAGATGGTACACCGATTGATGAGCTAGGTACCCACCAGGCATTTGAATTAGTATGGTCCCTATCCGATAACGCTCCAACGCTGTTTATATATTCAAAAAGCTGGATTTAATAACCACTGGATTAGGTACCATGTTCTAACGCAGTGGTTTTCTGCCCCTATTAAGAGGTACATTTTTCTCTAAATGTACGTTAAAACAATGATTATTGGCAAAAACAACAATAACTAAACCTCTTATACTTTGATATAAGATCAACAAAAACAAAGTAATGACTACTTCTTAAATATAGAGTTTTTTCGTTAAGTTTTCTTATTTATTTATTAGTTTACCTTCATTGCTGTCATTAGCATTTTTTCTAATGGGTATTGACACAGATACAGAGGGCAAAATACAAATATATTCTTTCAGCTTTGCAAAAAACTAAGTCTACCACAAAGCACTTAATAATGCAACATAGAAAATAATAACTTTGATAATTACAGCTCCTTAATTTCTACGCTTAATTTTTTTAATAGTTCATGGCTTTTATAAGTTTCTTGCTAATGTTTCTAATCTAGTAGTAAATTTCTTTAAAAACGGGTTTACTAGTAGATCTTATTGGTACTATATAAATTGGTATAACCAAAATTCTATGGATAAAGATAAATTTTAACTCGAAAAGCTTTTGCTATACATTTTATGAGTTCACACCCTCTTAAAATTAGCTAAATTTGAAACTCCCAAGCCTGACGCTGCATGTTCAAGTCCCACCTTATACTAGACCCTAGACAGCCCTCTATCAATAAATAAAATCATGTGAAAGGACTGTGATATGTACGTACTGAAAAAAAAAGTAAAATGCTGCTGTCAAATCTTACAAACCATTTCTATTGTATTTATAAATCAAACTGGGAAAAAAGATATTAAAGAGTAGATTGGCGTAAAAAAAATCATAAGAGCCATAAGCCGTTTATCAACTATATTTATTGATTATAGGAATTGAGGTTGTCGTCTTTCCCCACAAAACCAACCAGCACAATCAAGTACATCCAGATATAGATATGCTTTATTGTAAGGAAATTATTAAATAAAATAAATAAATAAAATTAGTAATAATGCTACTGAATAAGAAATAAGAAATCAAACTCTGGTCTCTCTTCAAAACGAATAAATATTTCACCATTTTACTAGATAAGAAATCACCATTAAGTAAATGAGCATGCATCGCATTATAATTTAAAAAGAAAGTGTTCTCTCCTTCTGAGTATTAGTACTGACCCAATGAAGACTGACGAACTGAATCAAACATTTCCAAATATTGAAAACCATCTTCAGGTATAAAAATAAAACGAAATCAGACTCCAAAGAAGGTAATACAACTAATAAACAAATTTGATATGCATAAGTTTCATTTGGACTATACATAATGAACCAAAGTCTGGTTTTAATTTTTTTTTCCCTTAAGGCTAGCATCAATATTATTCGAAACACAGACAGTATAAATAATTAATTCTTTTTCGATTTTTCATGAGTATTTTATTCTTTCTAATATTGTCAATAGGACTTATAAGTATGGAAAATTTATTTCCTCAGAATATTATATACTGCACTTAGAATAAATAAGGTCAACGTTTTAATATTAAAATTTATTTTTTCGTGAATAACTTAGTGCAAATGAAATTAATCGCTAGACTTTGAAAAATTCAAATCTTTGATCAGATCTTTGAAAAATTCTCCCCGACACCAATGATTAATNTTATTTTTATAAAGATTTATCCCTAAATTCTTCATTTATTAAATTGTTTATAGAAGATTTAAAAAAAACAACATAATTTTAACTAAAACATATCTTTTTTGCTATGAATTATAATTCTTAATTGGCATTACCACAAAAATACCTTGTTGCAATATGAATTTCAATAATTAATATACATGTTATTTGTTATTAACTTCTATTTCATGAACTTTGTTAGAGCTGCGCACCTGACACCCTTTTTTTACCATGTTTCCTTTTTTGTTATGGATGCGGTAGTGACTTGAATCACACAAGAAGAAAAACTCTTGTCTTCCCACACTAAATTCTGTTACGGCTTAGTAAAGCTTTACGGCTTATGTCATTAAGTGAACGACTCTCGAGCAGATAGTGAGGTCTCTGCCCACTTTGAATGACTCAAGTGTCGAAACACTTTACATTTAATGCATAAAGAAAAGAAGAGTTTTCATCACCCTTTAAATTACTTTGGCATTGAACAGAGGTAAAGCTGTGATTCCCTCAAATTTGAGAATATTGATTTTTGAACTTCCCAAAGGGGGTACGTGCCCCATGAATTGCTGTTCTCTGGGGGGGGGGGGGTGGTAGTTAAGTCTGTTTGGGACGCCGACAGGGGTGAGGAAGAGTTAATCCTGCGATAAAGCACTAATTCGGAAACCTTCCATCTAATTGAGCAAGGATCCCGGCGTGCTGGAAGGCCTACTGGAGTCTGGAGAGGGACCGGCTGTGTTCCCTCCAGCCAGCTACATAATAGATTCCAGCTACATCGACCTACTGCCTCCTTCCTACTGCCTCGCTCCGGAACATCCCTTTCCCACACTGGCACAAAATCAAATTCACCCTTAATGCGTTTTCTATTTCATTAAGAGGCATTTTCCCTCTTAAAGGGAGGTTGGTTATGTGACTGCAACCATAACTCGTTCTTTAAAGTTTGAAATTTCATAGAATTTACTTTTATTAAAACTTTTAATGATAATTGATAATTTTGTGATAAATCAAATTAGTTAGGCTTAAAAAATAAATAGGCGTTCATCATAAGCCTCCCAAAGAATTCTAATTAATCACCGAAGACTCCAGTGATAAACATTTCATCCAGGTGGCAAGACGTCCCCTCTCGCCTCCAAGATGGATTAAAATGTAAGCCGAAATGTCGGCAGATAAAAATTTATTTTTCCTTATTGTATTTTTTTGGTTCAACATTGACCGAACCCAAACAAAAATCTCTACTTATTTTACACCACTTGACTTATTTAAAGAAGTCAAATAA
This sequence comes from Oncopeltus fasciatus, assembly GCA_000696205.2. Lineage (NCBI taxonomy): Eukaryota > Metazoa > Arthropoda > Insecta > Hemiptera > Lygaeidae > Oncopeltus > Oncopeltus fasciatus. The sequence goes on along the minus strand of KZ808485.1, from coordinate 151,826 downwards.
AAACCTCTCACATACATTAGATGGGCAGCGTAAAATAAAAACTTAGGCTACTATAAAGTAATATGGTCTTCAGTCTTTTAATTTAACTGAAGGAAAACAAAATCGTTAACGTAAAGTTTCATGGGAAATAGTTAATGAATTAATTTTGTATTAATATTAAGAATCATTATTATAATAAAATTCATTTTTAAATATAACAATATTTACATTATTGCAGATATCAAGTGGGTAAAAGAGAAATTTATATAATCTGTAATTGGTATTAATACCTACCGAAGCTGTATGAGTAAATTTTTATTTGATTCATAACTTGCTGTCAAAATAAGATTTTGCAGTGTAAATTCTTCAAGAAAAATAAATGAGCCACGTCATTAACAATACACGAACGATTCACTTGAATAGACAAAGTGTCCAGTAGCACCACTATTGGGTATTATATATCCAGAAGATATGACGCTAAGTTTTGTTGGGTTTATCCTGGTTTAGGATAGAATATTACCGGTTATAGAGATTAAACTCAGGTTGAAGTGAAAAGGGAGTACAAAGCTAGATACGAAACATTTATATTGACACGAAGGATTTATGTTGACGTAGAAGTCTAACCGGAAGCGCAGAACTCTACACCGTAAGTATAAACTGGTTTAAAGACAGTCACGTAAATGTTGTTATTTTGCGTTATAATCCTGCGTTAGATCCTAAAAGGTTGTCAAATCATCTGAGAGTATTAGAGAGAGAGAAGGAGAGAGGAAGGGAGAGAGAGTGGCAGGGAGAGGGAGTGGCGTGGGGAGGAAGAGGGAGAAAGGGAGGGGGGAGAGAAAGAAAGAGAGAGAGTGAGATTGAGGGAGAGAGAGAGGAAGAGAGAGTATTTTTGTTAATATGTTTAGGATAGAATAAAACGAAAACCATGAAAAACACAAAAGAAAGGCAAGGCCGAAGCATTCAAATGTCAAATACAGAGTTTAAAAAATTAAATAAATAAATANGCAACCAGTAGATAGCCCCTTCCTCCATGACCCTAAGTGGTTGAATGGAAGGCTAACACTCAATAAAAAAAAAAAAAAAAGAATAAGATGAAAGCCGAATCCTTGTGTAAGAGAATCTGCACTGCAAATCGGGTCTTATCGACTGTAAAACTTCATGAACGATAGGGTTAAGTCTTCTGCTGAGGATGATTGCGCCGAATATGGCGAAGAGGCCTCCCGGATGGACTGCTCCCGGGAGGAAGGGCTTAGTAAAACAGAAGCGTTTCCGTTGAGAAGAAGCTCCATTAATCCTGAGACAGTCGGAGATTTGTTAGAGACCAACGTCACAGCGTTCGCCCTCTAACGACCGCCATGATTCACGCTCCCCTCACACCCCGGCACCTGGGCTTCACCCCAATCAGCCCTCTCCGTTCTTGTCGGGCAATGGTACGCCTTCCACGGGATTTCAATGGGATGGATAGATCAGTGTTTGTGCCATCATACAGAAGGTGTCAGGACGGAATAATAGCATGAGATGAGTAGAGAATTTCTTGGTGTACAAATCTCTCTCTGTGGTCTGTATTTACGGTATTTACCCATCTGTTCTAATCAATAAAAAGTTATAAAAAACCTATGATCTCTCATTTTATTTTAAGGTTCCTGGTTTTCTTTACATAATATTATTCGCTCTTGTATTGTTTATTCGACACTTTTCCAATCGTTATCTTAAATGTCTTTCATTAGTATACAGATAAGAAGCTTTTCTTCTTAAGGTAATTACTTTAATTACAAAGAATTAATAAATTAGTGGGATAATACTGTCAATTCAATACTGGGATAATAATATGTCATAATACTGACATTAGTGGGATTTTTTGTTATTCTAAATATAACTTTTCATTTTATGATTCATACACATAACTTTTCATTTTACACAATTATATTAAAGGTTGGCTTCGAACACCCAAGTCAGATCCATTTTTTAACGCCGATTCTTTATTAATGTTTTCTGATTGTATAAAACGATGTTGTTGTTTTTCCTTAACCCTCCTTATTTTCACCTTAACAATTAACAATGCCGGTCAGCAAGATTGTCAGTCGACAATAGATCAAGACATTGGTAAATTTTCTAAATTACTCATCTATCTGTGATCGGCTTCTTTCGTTCAATGGACGTGAAAGCCATTCTTAACCAGATACATAATCATTATTTTGATTATGATGACAACTTGAAGTTTGCCTTAGCCAAACAGCTACACTTCTCAGAAGGGAATGATTAGCAAACAATCTTTTTCTATAACTATTGATTGAGGAATCAATAGTTTTTATGTTTTTTTTTATTCAACTTAAATGTAATTACTATAAATACTTTTTTTTTTGTAGAAATAAAAACCAAGTGATCAATCCTTAACCCTTTTGTACGTTTTTATTTTATAGATGCTAAGCGACTAACGGACCGGATTTGGCAAAATTAAGTAAAGGAGGATTCCAACTAAGTGATGGGAAATACCAGTACAAGTAATGGTTGAAGGCCTCCCTTGGAATAGAGATGAGCATGGGCGCCTAGGGAGTCGGTGGAGGACTAATTTTTCTTATAAGCTATACTCCGTATCGTTATTGCAAATTACAGGTAATGAGTAGTTGTGATATCATGTACTCGTTAAATACCCTTCTTCTATTTAAATCTAGTTTTTCTATAATTCATACAATTCAATCAAGATGGTTGTCCATAAATGTAGTAGTGTGGTTTACTAACAACACCAGAGTTAAAAACTCACAAGGAATGATGGTTTAAAAAAAAATCCGCTTATTACAGAAGATATTTAACAATAGGGCTGGAGTGCCACCACTTTTCTGAAACAAAAGAAACCAAATTCAATAGTTTATGGCTGAAATCAAGCAAACGAAGGAGGACTTTAAATGAAGATCAATTTTATAAATTACTGACGACATCGTTACTATTACTATATAAGTTAATAAAATATTTGGTAGTACATACACATGTAGTGACTTGGAAGTAAGTCTATAATGCTTTTTTAACTACATCGCCGTATCTCGCTTGCAAAGGCAATAATATCAAATTTGTCATTTGCATTTATCTACGTCCATCATAATTAAAGCAGGGGGAATATTTTCAGTTTCCACGAATCCTGCATGACAGAATTTACATACATGCCTATTTATACGGTTTATCAAAATAAACCATGAATGGAAATGGTGTTCGTAACACTTGGCATACACTCAAGATGATTTGTGGAATAATTAATGTTTAAGGCCGTTCCGTTTGAGAGTTGCCTTGAAGGACAAGAGTGAAATGGAATTTCAGCCTGATTCCAAGCGGGCTGAGTGGAATAAGTTGGAGCTGTTTATCTTGAGTCGATCCTCTGAAACACGGAGCAGGCAGTCCCTTGGGGCAATGATTTCATACCAAAGCCCACTCGTCACATGCCAAAACCACATAAATAATAAAGCTCGGATTTCACTCGCAATTCCCACATACATCCCAATTAACAAGGCCCACGTACTTGCGATATCAAGTTTTTTTTTTGTTTTTAATCATGATGGTAACTGTGGAAATGAAATCCCACATTTCATTATTAATGTGAATCGTACAGGGAGCTAGAAAAAACTCTCTACCTAAGCCGGGGACCCGGGTTCAATACCTGGCTGAGGTTTTACTTTGGCTCCCTGTACGATTCAAATTAAGTTTTTTTGTTTTTTTTAACACCATTTAATTCTTCAGTCAATGTGGTATATAAGATGTAGTATCTTGTATACCGCATTGAATGCAGGCTACATTCGTATGCTCGAGCCTAATTCATGACGTCCTACTTTTCTTCTACGACCAGTAGTACGAAACTTCTACTTGTAAATTTTGAGAATGTTTCTGGTGAAATTAATTTCCTCCTAGAGTCCTCTAGTGCAGTCTAGTTGGGTTGTTGTAGATGAAATTGTGGAGGCATGGTCCAACGGGTTTCCAATAAAGACCTGAAGTGTTTTTACATTGCTAATTATACGGAAGGAATTTAAGCCCTTCATCGTGTATTAGTAATAAAAAAGTTTAAAAAAATATGAGATATTCAAAAAGGTATAATATACAATATATATACAAAAATATTATTTATTATACGAATGAAAATATTCATTCATATATTGTGTCCTAAAATAAAATATTCCTCTCAGTTTTTGGGAAAATATTTGAGTTTCTCATGACCTTGCAAAGTAGAACATCGACGAGCGGAAAAATATCTCTCCCCCCCACCCACAAAAAAAAGAGATCCCTCCCTCAACTTGTCTTCCTTTGAAGATAGAGCTTCGGCCGCCTTTCTCTTTGGGAACTTAATAATATCTTCAGGATCCCCATCTCTTCCACTATCTCTTCTTGTTCTATTCCTCTACCTTCGAGTATTTCCCTTATACCTCGACCTTTCTGTTGACTTACTCATTCAGCAGACCTACATGCCGACAAGAGGGAGCCGCTTCTTTTCCTCCTTAATATATTGAAAACGTATGTAAATATCGGAACCCAGGGGTGAAAAAAACAGCCGACTTCACGACCAGCCCAGAGAAAAACATGTAAGATGTATACACGCATATGTAAGTAAGACTTATCCTGCGCTAAACTACACTCAAATTAACTTAAAAATAGTAAAGGATTATCATTGAAACTAATAAACGCCAGTAATGTGAACGATTTGCTATTTCTTGAATACTAGTTACTTTGTAACCAGTTAACCACTAATAACAGTAAAACTAGCAATGGAACGTAATAAATTTTCAAATTCCTTAATATTACTTACTTCACACCTAGGAGACAATAATGATTATTTTGTACCTAGATGACAGTTAATCAGTAATAAAACTAGGGCTAGCAAATGACTATAAATATAAGAGTTATGCTTTTTTCAAAACCCACAATTTAAATGAGTGTGTTCATGTTTATTCAAAACTATCACAAATGAACCATGTAGTTAAATTTAACCCACACTTGTTGAATGATTTTTTAATTATTTAAACTGTTGCTCAATAGATCAATTTTAATTCATTTGTTATATTCTATTTAGTGAAAACAGTGATGTATAGAAAAAATCAGCTCTGTAGTAAAACATGAGATTCAGTGCCTTTCTGGCTAGAGAGGGAAATTCAACAATTTTGTATTTCTTGTTTCATTTTGGTATTTATTAACTCACTCAGGCATATCTCATTAATACATTGTAATATGCCAGAGAAAGGATTATTGCAATTGATACTAAAATACAGATCTTTGGCAGGAGGACTCTAAATACAGCAGTCCACCCTGGAACACGGTTAGCCTGCCGAAAGGGGAAATATTGGAGGCATCTTGAGATAACTGAAGGATATTGGAATTAGATATCGAATGGATTACTGGGTTATTGACAAGGGCTCTGAGAAGCCGACATTCCAGTGATCAATTCAACACGAGAAAGTTCGTTTGTGAGTTTCTTCTCGCGATAGTATTAAGAGAGTTCAAGTTTTTTACAAACTATTTCACTTCACAAATACTAACTTATTTCACACTGTTCGTTGTAAAATAAATGCAGCCTTTACTTCATTAAGGATTCCCTTATGGATTGGAAGTATGTACTTTATCATCTTTAGAACAAAGCTGATCATGGAGAGTACTTGATCAAGTATTTAATTAAGGTATGAAAAGTAAAATTTTAAATCATATTTGAAAAAATAAAAATATGATTCAACATGATTTTGTAAGGTTGGAGGTTCGTAAGCCGTCGAGTCTTATGCTAGATGAGTCTTCTTGTATTTCAGCCCTGATGATATTACGAAACGTCGGTAATAATAAAATAATTAACCAGCAATTTTGGAGTATTATATTTTTCTAATCCTGGTCGAAACCCTGACTAATTTCTCCAGTAAGCACTTGTTTGAAAAGTGTCTTAAATTTTAGTGAGACGGATAATCTCCATTTATTTATACTAAATCTGGATCATCTTGATTTTTTTTAAAGAATATTATATACTTCTTTTCAAAATTAAAAAAATTATTCGATACTTTTTTTTAAGCAAAATTTTAGTATAAAAGGAATTTTTAGTTTTATTAACCTTTATTATACTTATGTTAAAGTAAGTATAGCGATAGGTCAAAATGTGTATGTACAAAATTTCAACAGTTAAATGTCTTTGAGTTTCTATAAATCTTCTTTTTTTTTTTTTGTTGGTTAATTGGTGTTAGTAAGTGTGTGAGTGTGAGGTAATTAAAGTTACACAGAATATAGATAATACAGTTGAATTATTATTCTCTGTACAGTATGGGTGGGTATGAGCTGGGTTAAATACGTAATTTGTGTAGCATGAGCCCCTTAGGGATCTGGCAAAGCTCGCACGGAAAATCAATTATTAGTTAACGCTTTCATATTCAATACCATAAGCTGGGTAGTCCAATTTATCTTCTAAAATGTATTGACACGAAGGAAACTAATCGCATTTTGGTATATAATATTAATTGGAATGATAAATTCAATTCAATGATAAAACGCTTAGAAAATGTTTCTTAAAATAATACANCCCTGGCCAAAATCCTCATTATTTTTATATAGTGCAAATAGTTTCAAACTTATATTAGTCTTGATAGCCCATTACTAGTTCTTTAAATAGAGGCAAGAAAAATTATATATTTAGAGTACATTCACATATTTTGATTGCCTATACAAAAATATTATTTATTATACGAATGAAAATATTCATTCATATATTTATGACTTTTAATTAAACTTTCAATGTTTCAAAATGAATATCTTCATTCGCATAATAAATAATATTTGCTTAATAGATATGAACTCATGAAATGTCACATATAATGGAACTCTAAAATTTAAACCTCATAAAATGGTTAGTTTCTTTTGGGATCTATTCCACCCCATACAACAGCTCATGAACCCTCATGGATCTTACAGACTACGATCTTCTAGAAGACGTTCTTGTATTTTAGTACACGATCTCTTTCCTGCTGCAGAGTAACCGGTCCTGCTCCTGACTCTGCTGATCTTGCAGTTAATATCTGCCTGTGCCCAGGGAAACGCCTAAATATGTCAAACCTTCAACAGGCATATGTACACACTTTGGAGAAGAACTCAGTAACTAATACCGAGTGTGAATGATTTGGGGAGGAGACGAGCTGTAGTCGTGGAACACAGGTCTTTACTATTAGTAATAGAGTGTGTGAGTGTGTGTGTGTGCGTGCGTGCGTGTGTGTGTGTGCGTAAACACGCGTGTGCGAGAGAGAGAGAGAGAGAGAGAGAGAGAGAGAGAGCGTAAAAAAAATCATTAAAAAAATTTAATCATTAATTAAAATAATATTAATAAAAAATTAGGATAAATTGAGATGTTCACGTAGTCTTGCACGAAAACGTTCCAGAAACGTTCATAGATTCAAAGAAAGGAAGCAGAAAACGTATGCAAAACGCATTGGTACGGTCATCCACGACGAAGCTGAAGGCACAAATAGACGTCACTCGTACAGAGTTGGCTACAACTGAGAAGAAGTTGGATACGAGCCACATACAAATGGAATTTTGCACATTTCGAAAGCAGAAAAAACAACAAATAATAATATTTTAATCGCTATTGATTTCATTCCAGTCATAAATACAGGCCTAGATTTAAAAAAAACAATACAATATAACTAAAATCATCTAATAATAATATCTACGGTCAACAAACTCTCCTTTTGAAAATACAATATAACGATTCCCCTGAATAATTTCTGCCAAATTTAAAATTAATAAAAAAAGTCAGACTCGGGTGAATGAATCTACAACTATGTTTTACAAAAAATATACTTTGAAAATCAACCTTATCAGTGAAATAATAAAATATAAGGAAGAATTAAATAAAATGGCTTCTGCCAGATGTATTGCATTTTACTTTAAGTTTTTATATGTACAGGAATTATGAAAGGAATTACCTTCAGGTATTAATTTCCATAAACCCACTTTTCGAATGAGCTAGCATCCCACTATTTTTCTTTATGCCTTACAGGTTGCATATTTTGACAAATCATATTGAATTTAGTAGTTTAAAGGGTAAATGACGGCAAATAAAAGAGTATTTCAGACGACAGTGCTGAAATATTAATATTTAAATTGCAATTAACCAACTAAGGTTCAAACTTAATATACAATATTAATCATATTACGTCACGATACAATGCTCAATAAATGAACATAGCTTAAATGATACAATATGCAAAAAAAGATTAGAAAGTAATTATTTGTGCCTAAAAATTTATAATAAGTCAACGCAAATTTCTCAATAGTATGTAAAAATATAAAATTTGAATAGTACTTATTCAGGACAAGAGATTATTCAGATGAAATATAATAAGAAAATAACAATGATTTCTTTCGCAATTCAAATTAGAAATTTCTTTTGTGACACTTTTATATAATTAATATTCAATATATTTATCTTAAATTAAAGCAAAGAGAAGGGGTAACTAACTATGCCATAGATTGTACTACTTAGCTATTAACCAGTTATGTTTTTTTCTATAATTGAATTTATACAAATTAGGTTATAAAAAATAAGATTATTTTAATTCGTTCAATCAGGGCTTAACAAGAACTATGACGTTCTTAAGGTTGTGTACTCCAAACATTTTTTTTTTAAAATAATCCTTATCCGCCCATTGACCACTCTTATAAAACTTAATCATATATATATGCTTCTCGGTCTAAAAATATAAAAATCTGCGTAAAGAATGTGGTAATTTTTGAATATTTAATTATTTTAAATAAAAACACAAGTTTACAAACGTTAGATTTTTTCATCATATATATTCAACTTTCGACAACTGTAGGAACTTAATTATACATCAGTATAAGTATTTTCATTTATGGATGGGTGAAACTTTTAAAACGGATGTAAGTAAACAAAGCCAGAGCGCTATCCTACAAGAAAGAAATTATTCAGGAGGCCATTGAACATTTAACTACCCCGAGGCGGAAATACCCCTATCCTACCTAGGGGATTTGTCTGAAACTCCCACACCCCACCACAGTGGACACAAAATCTATACGTGTCTAGAATTGAGTGGTCATTTCAAGAAAAAGCTCTTCAGTTAATCCTCCGCAACTAGGGCAGAAGCATTAGAAGTCTCTCCTCATCCCTGCCGTACCAAGGTCTTAATCACACAGGTACTTTTACCCTCTCGTTATTTAATCATTTTACATCTTTTATGTACAGCTGGGTCTCCAAACTTAAGAGAAAGCGTAGCACACTGTAATATACATCCACTCAATTTGCATCCTGCAGGTGATTAAATATTAAACCAATAAATAAATTCGCCATGTTACTTAATTAACCGCATTAGCTAGTTAATGATACCAAACTATTAGTTTATTTAAAAAATGACCTTAAGTCTGGCGTTGCGGGTTCAGATCTAGCCCTGGGAGAGCTTTTATTTAGAAATAATAGCTTGTCCTGAGCCAAGGATGTTTAGAATGGGATGACAACTTGTAAATAGCCGAACTTGAGTGGTCGAAAGTGACGTTAACACACACATAAAATGAAAGTGGTCAATAAACAAAAATATGATAAAATGGATAAAAGTCCAAAGGTCGAAACCTAAACACATATAGGTTTAATCTTCTTAACAGTATACGGAGTACAAAAAATAAGATTTAACTTAAAAATTAGTTTGATTTTGACCTTCTGATATTAAGTTGAGAATTTCTCTTTGTAAGTTCAACAAAAAAAGAAGTGGGGCGCAGAAAACTTGACTTTAAGATTGTAAATTAGAGAGCGAGGTGACTTAAGGAAAGCTTTGTAACTTTAAATACTTGTCTGGAGTCTTCCTTTTTGTCAGAACTTGATCTGCCTTTTTTCAAATCAAAATTCCCTTAGCTCTCTTTGATAGTTTTTTTTTTTTTTACTTAAAAAAAGAGGGTAATTGTAAAGTAGGAAAGAATATTTTTTAACTTTTCAAGTCCTATTGAAAAGTAATTCTCGCAGTAATGCATAATTATAAGAAGAACTCGAAATTGTTAGCAGTCAAATTCAATTTTCATAATTTTTTCTTTCAATGACTCACATTAATTTAATATTTTAGTAAATTTTTATTATAGTCGCATTTTTGTTTGAAATTCACGGACAATTTTAATTACGTTTGATGCATTATATCTGAAAGAACAATAAGAGGATTTCCAGTGTAAGCTTTATTGGTTACTTCGTAATGAGGATTGGTCTGTTTTTGTGAGAGATTTTTAATTGGCGTATGTAATTAATCTATAATCTGCCTTTCTCTGTGAAAAGTATGTTTTTGCCAAAACTTTATTAAAAAATGGTTTTAGGTGAGATAATATCAAGACTGTGTATAGTTTTCCTGTTGGATTTTATACTATATAAAGGTTTTTATTTTAAACTATACTATGATGAAGTTATATATTTTATTCGGGGGAAAGGACGAGGTCAAAACTTTAAAATTTATTTAAAGACATCTGTATTTCGTAGCCAGGACCTTTTTTGTTTTTCATTCTTTTGTTTAACCCACAGTTATCTGCCTTTTTTACCTTCTTTTTTTTTCTGTTAAGAAAAGCAGAGTTCTCTCCCCAAAAGTAATACTGGACAAGTTAAGATTGATCGGGGATTCGGTCTTAGAAATTGTAGAAGTAAAAACTAATTTGTAAGCCGAAATTTTTTTTTTTTTTTTTTTTTTTTTTTTTGTAAATGAAGTTAATTTAAAGTAATATGATAAACAATTGAATAAGAAATCACAATTCAAAGAAGCCCTCTTCGCAATAAGTTACAATTTATAACTGATTTAGACATATTATTGGCTTGTAAGCTGCCATTGAGAGAATTCAAAATACGAAATGCAAACTGTAACTGTGAATAAGTTATTATATTTCATATGAATATGGACAGCTGATATAGCTGTATTTTTTGCTGAAGCTTACCTCTCAATTTTCTCTCCCTACAATTTGATTTACTCGTAAGTCTGAAATGCTACTGTTACCGATACGTCAGATACATACTTCGTTTCCATACGTTAATTATTTATATATTAAAAACTCTTTGATACATATACAGGTATGTTTAACTTTCAAGCACTAGATCAACAAAAATGGGTTCAGGGGTCTTTTATAGCCACAATTTGACGAAAACTGGATTATTAATTTTTCATGTTTGCTAAATAATACATCACTACTAAAGTTGAAAGAATGAGGAACAAATGTTGAAAATATTTAATAATTCTAGATTACCTGAACAAGTGAATGATGTTTAATCGATAATTTAATTTTGAGAAATGTCACATATTTTCTGGAGCAATTCACAACCCGACTATCATTTTTATTATTAAAGTGTAATATAATTATTTTATTTGTGGAATATAAAACTCATTAGTGTGTGTTACTGATAGTGTTTATCAGTACTAGTGAGTTAGTACTCACACTAATAGATACACTCTAGGGATTTTAATAGGAATCATTCTAAATATTTAAAACGAAAAAATTAAACTATATTTTTTTTAAATAGCTTACATTGGGGAAATATAAATTCATATCTAACTTAGGAGAGATTTTGGGTCACTTTATATCAGATTTATTTAAATATTTACGTATAATTTATGTGGTAATTGTAGTTGCCTAATTAGCAACTTGGAATTAATGTGCAGTCCACAATGTATGCAAAATATTATTATTAGTAAGAAGACAATTTTTATTGGGTATAACAAAAATACTATGATTATTATTTTATAAAGCGTAGAGAGAATTATAGATACATTTTTTATCCGATTTTCTATAATATATTNTTTGAATTGTATAGAAAATATTACAATAATCTGAGGAAATGCAATAATCTTTGTCTCTTCTACCATTAATAGAGGTAGGATTGAGAATGATGTGTACACATTCCGAAATCTGCCTTTTCTTGAGGAATGTCATCTCAGTGGCCAAGACAGTAGCTTGTAAGCGTGTGGTTGTTGCTGACAGCATGAAGGGAGAGGGCCGAAGTATATATATATAAAATTGTTAGGTATAAATATTTTCATTGGGTCTATTTGTAGTTATAATTGTAGGTTATTTTAGATACAGTTGTTATCTATTGGGTATAGTTATTAATAGGAATTAATTATAGTTAGGTGTAGTTTTTCCTGGACAATCCTTCAATATTCAATCGATTCATGATTGACTGCAAAGAGAACTCATATCTCTCAAGTAGCATAGATCTCTGTCGGAAACTGCCTCAGCTCTAACATTTCATCTCAGTTTAATGTCAGACCCCACAATGTTATTCGAGCAGATTGTCAATTCAAACTATTCACTGCCCTTTGGAAATGGTGATTTGCAATAATTTCAACAGATATTTATGGGTCCTGCATTGAGAAGTTGAAAATATGATCTATCTAAAAGTTTATATGTATAAATATACATATATGTGTGTGACCTCTTGCCCGTTCGCAAGTTTTATAAAAAATGAAACCAAATAAAGTATTTTGCCATTTTTCTTTTTTTCTCAAACCGTCAGATGATTTCGTTATTAGATGAATTTTTTATAGATCGTGACTGCTTCAACTTCTTATTTCATTACATTCATCATTCTAACATAGTTATTGTGAAGATGGCAGCTACAGTTGTATCGGTGGTTTGAGTGTGTTTCATTACCAGAACTCCTGTATCCCCCCCAGGTACACACAGGATTGGGAAGACATCAGCAGTCCGGAGGTCCTGGCCGATGGGAAGGTAACGACGCGGAAGGTTATCTTGGCCATGTTGGCGGCCGAGGACTAATTTCCTGCGGACGGAGTTCGCCCAAATGTCCTTACGCCAGTCAATAACCGCGTTTTTTATCCTGTTTCCACCCGACGCCACATCCAATTCCACTTTATCGAATTGTCTCCAACTCAATTTCGGAGGGGAAGGCTAAAACCACTAAACCCCCTACAAATTTCCTATTTTTTATTAATTTATGCAACATTCTCATTTAACGATATAATTTGTAAACATAATTTATTACATATTATAATGAGCCCTATTTCTTTCTCCCATAGAGTTTCAATTGCTCAATTGGTTCTTTTTGAACTACCTTTTTTATTTTTACTTTGATAAAGCCTGTCTGTTTTACTTTAATTGTTAATTATTAGATGATTTTACTTGGGGTTCGGTCAAGATAGATCCAAAACAATACAAATTCAAAAAATAAAAGTGAATTTTTTAAAATATTATCTGCCAACGTTTCGGCTTACATTGTAAGCCATCTTCAGGGCTGTAGTAATACAATGTAATGAGAATACAATAATAATTGACAACATTATTATACAGAATTACCATAATGTAATGTGATATCAAAAGTATGAATGTAAAAAGGTATGTATGTGAATTTGAAAAACATGTAGACAACAATCTATTAAAAAAATAATTGAATAAAATTAAAACAGTAATTGACCACACCTGTCTATCATGAACACGAGAGAGGACATCTGTCCCTATGTGTTGGTAGGGTTCAGTGGAAAGAATGGTTAAGCTGTCGAAGTCAAATGTGTGTGCTTCATGAAAAACATGTTTGGTGAGGGCAGTTTTTATTAGTTTATTCTTTATGTCATTTTTGTGGTTAATGATTCTACGGGAAATCGGGTCTTTGAGGAGGGTGTAAATAGATTTTAGTTAGTTGTTATATATATATATATATGTGTATGCCAGTGAAGCTTCAACTCCTCTTGCGATGTCTAGAACAGCTTTACAATATGCTGTGAATCGGAATTGCTTCTAGTAATTTTTAAATCTAAAAATATGTAGGACTCCTTAAAAAACAATCGAATAAATTACTGATTATTAATTATTTCTCTGTCTTGGAAAATCAACTTTCGATTTTCTGTTTGTAAATTCCTTCTGTTTTTTACGCTCGCCTTATACAAGATTGGTCTATATGGACTTAATATAAGGTTTTACCCCCCGTCATTATAGACGTTTCAGTATACTTTTATAATGCCACCTGATATATAGCAGAACAGCCCGGAACAATCCAAGTGTACGGCATTATTATGTCAATGGATATTTACTGAAAACCCTCCAAAATTACTTGTTTTTTTTTCCTTCGCGAATTTAAAGTAGATCCTTTTCCCCACAAATCAGAGCCTGACAATCGGGTGGAAATTCCCACTCGAATCTCTTTGGTTGCCGTCAATGTTTATGTATGTACCGCTCCCCATACGTAAGTAATGTGCTATTCAGTAAATTGACAACTCGCTTACTTGAACAGCTGTTCTCAGTTCAATTAATTCCGCCAGGTTTCGTAACTTTATTAAGTCAGTGAGATTGCTTTTCAGTGATGAGTAAATCTCAATCTGGATTTTTAATTTATTTCTTAAAGTAACTTGTTCCAACAAATGAGTTGAAAAAAAAAAGACTAAAAATAATTAAAATTCAGATGTTTTAAATAATAAAACAAGACAAAATTGTAAAATATGTATACAATTTAAAAAAAATAGACGTAAGTTTTAACCAAGCAAATTAAAGTTTTAAGTAAGTAAATTATATCTCATAAATATTCCTGAACAATATAATATAAGCACTTTGCTCTTAAACTTAAACCAAAATCAAAAGTGATATTTTATGATGTCTGTGAAATATTAAAAACATTGAGGAAATGTAAAAACTATGTATTTTAAATAAAAATAATTTAGAACATCTTGTTGCATGTAAAATAGTAGTATATTAAAAAAAAAGGAACGCTGCAAAATACAGTTATTTATTTAAAATTTTTACCTAATTAAATCAACGTTTTAAACTAAGAATTTGTTGATCATGTTCGGTCAAAGTTAATACACAAAATTACAATTTAAAAAAAGTGTATTTTACATTGTAAGACATCTTCAGGGCCATCATGATGGCGAGAGGGAGTGTATTTCACTTGGATCAAATGTTTATGACTGATCATTTATCCAGATTTTTTTTTTAAGGTCACAAATATAATATGTACTAAAAGTGATGTCTGGAGATATCTCCGAGAGAAGTTTATGGTCACATCTCAGAGTGCAGAACTAAACTAAGATTCAATCGGTGAAGGGTGGGTGGAAGGGGGTTTGTCGTTACACTTCAAGGGTAGGTTACAATTACCGGGTAAATCACTTCAAAGGGAAGTTGGAAAGACAGACGGCAGAGATTATTTACCTGATTTTTTTCCTTTGAATTGTATAGAAAATATTACAATAATCTGAGGAAATGCAATAATCTTTGTCTCTTCTACCATTAATAGAGGTAGGATTGAGAATGATGTGTACACATTCCGAAATCTGCCTTTTCTTGAGGAATGTCATCTCAGTGGCCAAGACAGTAGCTTGTAAGCGTGTGGTTGTTGCTGACAGCATGAAGGGAGAGGGCCGAAGTAATCGTATCATGAAAATGTATTCATATATTTGTTTTAATCTTTAATTAAGATGGTTATTTGTTTGTTCAATATATGAAGACAAATAATTATTATCTAAACATGGATAATCCGACTGAAGTAAGGAATATATGTTGTGTATAACACAATTCATTACTTCACAAATTCCATTTACAGCATTTAGATAAAAATTTGAATATCAAATTTGGTCTCATAGGTTACAATAGTTCCTTCCATTTTGTTGTAGCTGCTATTTCGAGAGTAACGTGAAATCACTTGAGTAAGAGCCAGTTATTATCATCACGGGGGGTGCCTGTTATCACTAGCCTAGATTCCAGTAGAGCGATTCTCTGGAGCCCTTCAATGGGAACTGAAAGGCTTGTTGGCATGTACGGGGTTGTCATTCGAGGAGTATAATAGCGGTCGTTGGGGGCTCGGGATTGGCGGCTGCCTCTGGTACTCTGGCGCTGACTACAGCCGACACCATGACTTACCGGAGAAAATGGAAGACATAGATATTGATTCCAGAGGTAGTGTTTCAATGCCCCAGTCCTGGTTCCAGAAGCCTGGAGCCCGCTGCAGCTCTATTGTAGAAGAGGGAATCCTCCCAGGATAGCTCGGATGTCAAGTACCACGGAGCTAAAATATCCCTCTGGTTTGCTGTCTCTAAGGACTTACTTGACCTGTGGCCATTCAGTGCTCGTCTTCTTGGGAATAGCCTTTGTTGTCTCAGTAATCCTTTGCCGAGGAGTACTTGGTGTCCTTTCAATAGCAGGATCATGAAGCCAGTGCAAGTCTAAAAAGAAAACTGAAGAACCATCTCTCACTGTCTGTTGTCTCCTGCTTGATAATGTTTATCAATCAATGGCTTGCTGAATACTACAGGCCTCGTCTTCTTAATATGTTCTCTGAGAGAACTAAATAAGAACTAAGAGAATTTGAACGAAATTTTTAATTAGACCACTACTTCGCTATTGCTAAATTAATTAATTAAAAGCCTACCGATATTCTATACTTGTAAAATATCCATTGAGTAAAACTTCATCATGTGATTATTAAAGTAATTATTATTTTATTAGAAGGTATGAGAATTATTTTATTTTATTATCTTTTTCTAGAATCATTCAATCATAGGATTTCATCGCATTTAATATTTTACAATAAACTAAATTTCAATCATTTAAAAAAATCTACAATAAATTTTCTTCGAAATTAACTTAACTTGAGAAAACTTTGTATCGCTCTCTACTTTGTATCTAGGTTTCATGTTCCAACATATTATATTTTATATATATATACCTTTTTTCGTTTATTAAAGCATAAGTAGCTNATATATATATAACCTGGATATCTACATATCTGGCAAATACTATAAGCCACAAATACAAGAAAATTTGCGGGGCCAAAAATCTGAGGTTATCACCTTTCTGTGCTCGCTTCAAAACAAATTTCTAGCGCAAAATGTAGTTATTGCAAAAATAATAAGCGCAAGACAAAAATAGTTAAAAGGCTGGTCTATTACACATTGACGTTATAAAATGGAGAATTATCGCAGTATCGCTTATAATAAACTCTTTATGCTAACAAGATGGGCACATTGTCTCAAAAATTGGACCTAAATGATATAACATATGAATATAGAATATTGCCAAATAACTCACATTTATTAAGTAATCTCATGTGCAAACAGCACTATTGCACTAATGGACATTCCAATATTGAATGCACCAAGCTCTTCTATCTTAGTATTAGTTGATTTCTTGTAATGTGATATCAAAAGTATGAATGTAGAAAGCTATGTAAGAGAATTTAAAAACATACAGGCAACAACTTATTAAAAACATATTTTCAAATTCTATTGCATAGCTTTCTACATTCATACTTTTGATATCACATTGCATTATGGTAATTCTATATTATAGTATTGTCAATTATTATTGTATTCTCATGACATTGTATTTCTACAGCCTTGAAGATGGCTTACAATGTAAGCCAAAACGTTGGCAGATCATTTCATTTAAGAAAATACACTTTTTTCAAAAATTTGTATTTTTTTTGGATCTACCCTGACCGAACCCCAACTAAAATCATCTAATAATAATATCTACGGTCAAAAAACTCTCCATTTGAACATTTTCTATGGCAGTTTCCTCAGTGCTCATATCTATCCCGTATTTTCCTTGCGGAACGACAAGAAGAAAACAAGCAGAAGAGGGCAGAAAGGGATGGGGTGGGGAGGGAGTTAGAGGGTTGGTTATATATCCTGTCTAACTGCCCTCCCTGGACTCATATACACCCTGTAACCACTCGCACGCCTCAGAAATACTCTCCTGTACTTTTATACAGATTAACAGGACTGCAATAACACTTATGGAGACTGGAGCTTTATATTTAGTGATTCCTAAGTACTTTCAACAACCGAGCATTGTATTCTAGTGAATTCATCATTAATAAAGGAATATTGCTTCTCTTTCTTCGGTACTGTGCATTACTGTACAAGTATTAATTTATATGAAGATGCCTATAACATATTATAGTATTTCACTATTATTCTCTTAAAAGATAATTATAATTATAATTAGATGGTTTTAGTTGGGGTTCGGTCAAGCTAAAAAATTAAAACAGCAATTGACCACAGTTCACTTTGAACCTGCCTATCATGAAGACGAGAGAGGTCGTCCTGTCCCTAAGTTCACTTTTCCATGACTGAGTGGAAAATATAATTTTGAAAAAAAAAAACACCGTGGGTGATGGAAGGTTGTGGGGGGGGGGGGGGGAGGTAAGAGGCGGAAGGTACAGAGGGAAAGCGGCCTGTTTCAAAAGGGGGGAATAAACAGGACAAAGGAAAATAGGAAGGGTATTATTGGGAATAGGTAACTTTGGAATTGGGAAAATGTTTGACAGTTTCATTGAGAAGGAGGGCTAATGGTTTTTAGAATGTTGAAAATGTTTGAATAAGTTGAAGAAATTTGTTCTATGTCTGTTCTGTCGTTAACTGGATAGTGTTGTAAGTTGATGTGAACGGTTTCAGATAAAATGCGTTTGTGTTCATAGGGTTCAGTGGAAAGAATGGTTATGTTATCGAAGTCAAATGTGTGTTCATCGTGAAACATATGTTTAGTGAGGGCAGTTTTTATTAGTTTATTCTTGATGTCATTTTTATGGTTATTGATTCTGCGGGAAATCGGGTTTTTTGTTTGTCCAATGTAAGAACTTTGGCAATGTGGTGTGGAACAGGGAATTTTATAGACGACATTAGTTCTGTTAGGAAGGGGAATGGGGTCATTGAGGATGGTGTAAACAGATTTTAACTTGTTATTGGTGTAAAAAGAAAGCTTAAGGTTAGGAAAAGTTTTTCTGAGAGATTTCTTAATATTTTCAGAAAGTTTTGGAATATAAGGAAGAGAACGGAAAACGAGGTCGTTATTTTGGGGGAGAGGGATAGTTGGAGAAGTGGTCATCTCAGATTTGATGATAGCTCGTCAAGAAAAGAAAGAAGAAAAATAAATAAGGGGCTTCCTAGAGATTCATTCACAAATAATTTGAAACAATCATTCAATCAACGGATTTAGATCTAGATTGGATTTAGAAGCTGTTCCTTGTTTCAGTACATGCCTCGAAAACAGTCCAAGTATAGCATACAAATTTCTACGACATGCAATTTTAAAAGTTTTCATTTCTATTTTAAGTATTGGACTTAGTTAGACTAACGGAAGATATCGACAGGAGACCGGTAAGAGAGATAGAAGGGACAGTCAACAGCTGGTACAAGAGCCAACGAATTGACGATGAACTATTACAGAAACAACTGACAACACTTGGTACACGAGGCAAAAATAATCGGGGGATTCCCTGTCATTTAAAACCACCACCATCTTCCATGAATTCCAAAATTGTGTTCTCAATCCTCAATAAAACTAAAGTTATCCATTATTCTCCACTGGAACATGAACGACCATGTTCGACATTGATACCGTAACCTGGAAGATGATGATAAAGATTGACTATGATAAGACAAAGGAAGTTAAGGAAAAGTGACTATTGTGACTATGTAAAAAGTTTAATTATTATAAACAGTATTATTGAATATAGCAATGATTTTTAATAATTATTACATCATTACGTTTAATTATTTTTGCTAAATTAATATTAGCCAGTAAACATTCTTGATCATAAATAAAAGTTATCATTAAGAAACAATTAGCAATGAATTGGTGAGGTAACCCTTACTAATCGACACACTAAACTTATTCAGCATAGCAGAGAATTATGTATGTTAAAACATTTTTTGGCATTTATATTTTAATAAATCTCATTGTTTTTTTCATTAAAAGTTTTTTTTATTTTTTATAGTTAGCATTTCTAACCTGAACTGAATGTTTATTTAAGGAAAAAGAAAATTTTGGCAGACCCATAAATTATGACTGTTTTTCTATGTGGGGTTTTTCTACGAATTTATTCGCAAGAATTAAACATTTAAATTTGAAAGGGGGATAGAATAAAAGGCAGAAAGAATAGAGCTTGGCCATTCAGCCAGGTAGTACTTCTTGGCCTCAATAGAAGAACTGTGAAGAGTTGGCCCTCAACTAAATGGCGGCGAAGAAAAAGATGAGCTAATAATAATGAAAAAAATATGAATGAATCAAGCGCTTGAATGGACTTCCAGAAGAACTTATACTTTCTTGCATTTTTATTATTTTCTCTTTCTCTTTCATATCTCTAACTAAAATTGTTTTTAAATATTTTATAAGGAAATGTAAGAGAACAGAGAAATTCAAGGACATGAGAGGGAGTTAATTGCCAGTTTTGTTTTTCTGGGTGAAATGAAGACCCAGAAAATATAGTTGTTTATTTTTCTTCCTGAATGATTCAAGTGAGATTTTCAGGTCATTATAATAAACGCAATCAATTTGTTTCAACCTAGTTTTTCGGGTATAACCATGGGCAGGTCCACTATTATTCAACTTAGTTCCAATTAAAGCGTAAAATATCCTTAGGACCATAATAATTTCGGCCCTCAACAGACGTCTATGTTGGTTATATCTTTTGCAGATTGGATTTCCATTTTATTATCGTCTTCACCGTCATGAGCAAAGTACAAGGCTAACACTACGCAAAATAGTGATCTGTTTACTGCCAAAGGAACTTCATACGCTATGTGGTTTATAAAGAAAAATTTGCAGGTGAGACTTAACACTTGAAACATTCGTTGGCCAAGGGTGGATTAGGATGAAATTGAAGTTTGTTGTGGAAGAGCTTGAAGCGGGTGAGGTCTTGGACAAAAATAATATTAAAGTCGTGATTAAGGGTAGAGTTGGACACATAATATGGACCGTTAGCAATTATTCTGAGAATTTTGGACTGAAAGGATTGAATACGTTGGATATTGGAAGGCTTAGCGGCACCCCACAGTTCTGCACCGTAGGTCCAGATTGGTCGTATTATGGTCTTGTAGATGGTCAGTTTATTTTCTAATGTGAGGTGTGAGCGCCTATTTATAAGGCTGTATGAGAGGCCGTGGCGTCTATTGAGTTCTTGTCAACTTTGATTTTAGTATGTTCCCTCCTGTTGAGTCACGAGTCAAGGTGGAACTTAAGGTAATGGACTGAATCAGAGAGAGGTCTAGGTATTGTATGTAACATTATCAGGACAATCTTTTCTTTGTTGAAAATTTACTTGTACGCATTTGGATCCATCTTTAATGAAACATAGATAATCTGCACTATTCAAGCAGCTCCAGTTTAACGTATTTTATAAGTATTTTTCGATGAGTCCCTAATTTCCAATATACAAATATATAAAAAAAAATGAAATTCAATTCGAACAGAATTAATACAGATTATAAATATGGAATCCTGGTGACACGACCTTCATGATGGTCCTAAAGATGGCTTACAATGTAGGCCGAAAGGTCGGAAAAAATACACATTTTTTTAAATTGTATTTTTTTTAAATCTACAAAAAAACATCTACTTTTATTTAAATTCAGTTTTATAACGGTCTAAAGGACAAACTCGTAATAAAAAGTATTTTATTCAGAACTTAGCGAAAGTAAACGGATACATACAGAAGGTTTTAAATATTTTGTTAGGTTATAAAGCATTGACAATAGTCTCTTCATTTGCGAGATAAGGAATAACGCTGTTATCACAATTAGCTCCATATCTCTAGATAGATAGACCATAGCAGCAGTGTTTTCTTAGGCTACAGTGTCCTGGAGGAGAGTTTGAAGCAGCCATAACTCGGGCAGTCACTTGAATTCGATATTAATCTTTCACTCAATTTATATTCGAGGAGGATTCTCTTGCCAGGAGGGTTACACTCAGAATTCCGAAACGCCATTAATCACCGGATGAATTGAAGAAACGCTTGAATTGAGTGTTTCTTCAGAGCGAGGGCACCTCCTCCTCCATCTTGGCGTAATTAGAGGCAACAAGTCGTTCGTGGAGAAATGCTACGAACTCTCTCCTCAAACTCTTCTTTCTGTTTACAACCTTTCTTATCACTCTCCAGTGAGTCTGTTTGTCCCCTCTTAAAACACTAAATGGTTTATGACAAAGTTTTACAAGAACATACAAATTCTCTTTTTCCCATAGAGCTACTGGCTCTTGGCTTAAGAGAAATAAGTCCTTTTAATAAGTCTCCTTAAGTAGAATTATTAACTTCAATTCTAAAATTTACCTGTATTTGTAAAAATTATTCATTCCTCTGCAAGTTATGCCATTTTCAAATTTTATAGGCAATCCATGCTATTTTGGCAGAATGATCTGACAATAAAAAAACAAAAAAAAAAACAACTCAAATACTCTTAACTGATAGTACTTATACTGATTACACTGATAAAATTACGTTTATATATATNGTAGGAAAGCATTTTAAATGAACATAAAAATTCCTGATAATTGGCTCCCAGAACGAATGCGTATGAGCTCAACTATGACTGGATATCAGATTCATACATACCCATTGGCTTACTATTTATATATATATATACATACATATGCGCTGGAGAAAATCGTCAGGGTTTCGGCCAGGATCAGAGAAATAAAGTACTCTAAAATTGTGGGGTAATTAATTTATTAAGTAACAGTTTAGCTCTGCACTCTGAGATATGAACATAAACCTCCCTTGGAGGTCTCTCCAATCATCACTATCACCCTGATGATGACTTACTAGTTAAGTCAAAACTTTTGCAAAAATAATATACGTAATTCCCCAACAATTTATTGAGTATTTTATTTTTATGAACCTGGCCAGAACCCTTACAAATATCTCCAGCGTTATACTCGACGACCAAACTAACCCCCAGTTTAATGTATATGTATACATGTATATATACAGTTATATAATAATATAAAGTCAGATGGGAATTTCAAGAAGAAACAAGATTATGTGTTTATATATTGATTCCCTTATCTTTCTAAACGTATTATTGGGGCGCCAGGCTAGCTCAGGGATCCGTACGGGTCTTGCAATCCTGACGCTGCGGGTTCAAATCCCGCCCAGGTCAATCTTTTATTTATAATATAGAAGCTTGTCCTGAGCCATGGGTGTTTAAAATAGGGTGGCAGCCTGTAGATAGCCTCTCCCTCCAATTACCCTAAGTGCTAACACAGCAAAAAAAACAACGTATTATTAACTTTAAACATGAATTAAAAACTACTGAAATCCGAGTGCGAAATATTTACACACACAAACATATATGTATACATTTTATTCCTTTACGAGGAAAACTTACTCTTCACATTCGTTTATGAACTTTTTTACATTTGCTCTTGCATTTGTTTATATACTTTATGAAATCTAAAATGAATTTCGTAAAAAAAGAACAATTAACATTCATAGTTAATTATTCACACAGAAATGGAACACATGTGGCTGCGATATACCTAATAAATAAGAACAGGAGGGAGAAAGAGTCAAGTGAACTGTGTGTTCATATTAATCTTTTTCTTTTTATGTGTTCACTAAACTATTTATCCCTCGTGTTCTTATATATATATATGGTGGATTAGGATGAAATTGAAG
>KZ808485.1:118046-128405 GCA_000696205.2 Oncopeltus fasciatus | reverse complement strand
TATATATATATATATATGCATACACGAGTGTATTTGTATGAGGTAAAAATAATTCCTGTAACATCTCATCACCAACCGTCTCAATTAATTATATTAAGGAACCGTTTGATATATTTTTACTGTTCCAAGAGGATAAATATTTTATTCCATGGGTTTTAGTACAATATGGAACCTCAGTGTAGCATTTTAAATGCTTTGAGTATATAATTTTTTTTTAATACAAATTATATTTTGTGTGTTTATATACTTATATAATGGAGTTAAGTTGGGCCAACACCTGGTCAGTGCACCTTATCACACCTGTGTCGTCACTCCGCTACGTTTGTGAATTCCCTTTCATTTTGTGGGCGAGGTCGTAGTCTGTCGAGTTAGTCCACAGGTAATGGCTATTGTGGATAATTGACTCCAGATATAATTCCTCTCTATTTTCTTCCGTCCTCAAGAAACATGAGATTAATATCACCTTAACGCGGAGACATTCAAGGTGGGGCCGTCGATTGAATCTTGATCCGCGAATCAGGCGTTTTACGATTGGCCGAACACTGTCCGTTGTGCTGGAGGAATTCGTGGTTGGAAACAGCGACTATCCAGTATCTCACACTCCAGCGAATCCCCCGTCGAAGCGTGTCCAGGATTGGATTGATACGCCATCAGCTGGAGTCAAACGCATCCACTACCATGCATTACTCAACAACAGGTACTTGAAGCAAAGTCAGAAGCAATATGAAAAGGACAAATTTCATCTTAGGGAGATTTAGTTTTCCAAGCTACATTCTCAGATAGAAATACCCTGAAAATAATCAGCTTACAGCTTCAGACTAATTATTCCAAAAGTGAAGATTGATATTATGATCTCTGTGGAACCTTTGCAGCTATTGATACCTTCGGGATAGGCTCGGATATCTCTCTCAAGTTCAGCGAGAGTAAGGATGAACTCTTTAGAGATATGAGTGAGATGGACGATGTTGTACCTGGGAAATGCATCTACTTTCAAAAGAGCTAAATTAAAGCTTTCTCATCATAGGCCCCATTCACAGTAAACGTCCAAAACAAACGCACATCACTTGTGCTTAAGTACTCTTGGTGAGGTTACTAAGCTCTAAAGGTTAATATTTAGAGAAATTCGACTGCCAGTTTGACCTTTTAAATACCTTCAGATCAATAAAGTTCTACATTAGTATTTACAATTCTCACAATAATAATGAGACGACCTGAATTGCAATATAAGTAATTTTAGAAGGGGGCTATGTAAATTATAAGAATTCTGGGAGTTAGAATGTCAAGTGTTATCTGTTTGTAAAGCTATGTGTTTTCAAATGTTTCTTCAGTACTTCACTGACCCTACGAGAAAAAGCCAAAAGTATGATGAAATCAAAATCACACACTTGTACGTATACCTACTCTATTGTATGAATTTTTAAAAATGAAGTATTTCTCTTTTGGCTGAAATGGGATGACAAAGGGCGGGGATAGGGGGATATAGTGGAGGACGAAATTTTATTAATTTGAATATTATCGTTATTATTATTGTTACAACAAATGAGCTATACAAAGTGTGGAAAATGTGTTAAAAAATGTATAATTAATTAAGATCATTTAAAAAAAGTACAGAACCGGCATTAATGACATTATCTATAAATTTCATTGCCCTCTTATGCCTTCAATATTATATTTATAATTTATCCTTTTCTAGATTTATATTATATTGTATTATATCATAGATACATTAATTAACAGATTTCCTGTAAGAAAATCAAGCTCTTCACTTCAGTAACGTTAAGCATTATTTTGACAAAATGTATCTTTTAAAATAATATTAAAACTGTTAAATCTTCGACACTAACAAAGCTAACTTTTCATTTGTATAAGGTACAGGTTACATATTAAAATTTTTTTTTTCAGTGGGGTCTTAAGGCAGATTTCTTTTTTCTTTTTTTTTTTTTCTGAATTAAAGCTAAAACTCCATTGAGTTGCATCATTATGCATACTGAAGATTTATGGTTTGGTATTTTATTCAGTAACTTATTATGAAAGTAAATATAATGGAGATCAATTAATAAAGCCTTAAATATTATTATTAATATATTAGTAATGTCTATCATTCTTACAGTAATCTTGCATTATATTAATCCCACGAGGATTATATTAATTACTAAACTCTTAAAATTTGTTCAGTGCCGAATTTCATGAATTTCACCCTGAGAATTGAACAAGTAAAATATTAAATGAGAAATATTGCTTAAAAAAGTAATTCTTTAAGTCATTTGAATTTCGGAAGAAGGGTGAATTTAAATGACTTTCGGGCGGTAGAAAAAGAAGGCTAATCTTATAAATTCACATTTTATCTTTGAATTATTAGTAAATTAATCAATCCAGACCTGCGAATATTGCGAATTCATTCCAATTGATTTTAATATAAAATCTGGAGGGAGGAATTTCAATATTACTTCGTCCTAGGCCAGGAACTATGTCGATTTTCAGGTCACACACCCCTTCGTGTTAACCACCCCTGATCGGAAGAGCGCTGTAGTCGTTTCTGCCGACATTTCCGTTGCGCAATTATCATTGCTAACAAGGAAGTACACTATATGTTTGTATTTATAGTATCCGCAGTGCTTTGGAAAAGAGCACGGCAACAGCATCTGGCATGCACACGTCAACAGGAACATGTGACGTCATTGTCTCCAAGAACTGACATTCTTTTGTAGGTGTGTAACTAGGGAGTCCATGAGAAATTACTTCCGGAAATGCTTTTG
Organism: Oncopeltus fasciatus; assembly: GCA_000696205.2. Classification (NCBI taxonomy): domain Eukaryota; kingdom Metazoa; phylum Arthropoda; class Insecta; order Hemiptera; family Lygaeidae; genus Oncopeltus; species Oncopeltus fasciatus. The sequence goes on along the minus strand of KZ808485.1, from coordinate 125,649 downwards.
AATGAGATAGTATTTTTCTCGGTCACCATTATTTTAATGTATGAAAATGTTATGGAACTCATGCATATATATATCGAAGCTTCTTATTTTGAAACATAAAAGATAAATTGAAAATTAGATTTTAAAAATAAAACAGATTTTTCATCTTTGAGCAAGATTAGTTAAATTATATATATATGGAGATACGTGTTGTATATATTGTTTAAGTTGGAAGTTGCAATATAAGGGACATCATATATGTATGTTATTTTTATTGGTATAATGAATGAGACTTTTAAATTTCACTGAAATGGTGATTTATTTATGATAATGAAGCAATTAGACATATAAACATTTATGAAGATGGTTTGCAGAAACCAATGAAGACGGATAATAGAATGTATGATAGCTTTATTGTTCTTGCTATTTATTCGTGCTTCTTAGCTAAGCCATTACGCCTCGTTTATCTTCAGAACGACGATAAAAAGATTTTATTATTAATNTTATTATTTATATATGAGTTTATTTATAAATTAATTTTTAATTATTTGAGTTTCACTTAAAGGAGAGAACGTAGGGAAAGAGTGCAATAAAACGTAAGACGATAATGGAGAAGCAATGCCCAGCTCTAAGTGTGCTATAGAAGATCTGATAAAAGATAATCTATATACAAAATATGACACAGATAAATTCTAATCTAAAATAGTTGTAGAAAAAAAGGAAAACATATATGAAATTGAAATTACAAAATTTAAAATAGTTTAAATAATGACCATCATAATAAGTTTAGATAATGACCACCTGACTTATAAAAGAAAATGTAATTCTAAATATGGTGTATAAAATGAGCTCTAGGAGAAGTTTTAAACTTAGTTCAAGCTACTCAAATTGCTCTAATGAACAGAAATTTCCATAAGCTATAAAATTCAGCTAATCATATTCACAATGATTTAAATTAAGAAAATTTAGAAGACATCTATAGATACTTTAAATGGAAAAATACAAAAAAGAAAGGTGAAAATCTCTGATAAGAATGATTGCTTATTAAAATATTTCTGAGACTGTTTCCTTAACTTCTAGAAAATGATAATTCAAATTTACATAAATTGAAAAAATATACAACCTCTTGTTCGGTAATTTTTCCCTGATTGAAGCATTGAATACTTATTAGTTTTACATGAATTTAATATTATACCAATGATTCTCACCCTCCCCAACCCCCCTGCTAACTGTACCATATTTATATTCTACCTGAGCTCCCAGTGAGTGTTAGTTTTTAAACTAACTATTATTTTTTTGATATGAAATTATCCTCAGTTATGAAAGATAAGGAATGAAGGCCCAAATCTTGGCCTAACAAGTATTTAGAAAATAACTGGGTGTTTCAATATGTTTTTCTAAGACCGGTATCAATATTGATATTTGAATATTATCTGATACTGTTAACTTATTAACTACGGCATTCATAATGTTCCTTTGGCCTCAAAACACACCGATGAATGCTTGCCCCATAAAATTAGTTGGACTTCCCGAATCGCTGTCGACATCTTTTGTTCTTGGACAGGATGCTCTATTGTTCTTGCTATTCTTGCTTCCTAGCTAAGCCATTACGCCTCGTTTAACTCCAGAACGACTATACAGATATTATCACCTAATTTTTGTTTATTTCACTACATTTTCCTACTAATATTAACTTCTTTAATTACTTCCAAATGCATCCGTTTTTATGTTAAGGTCTCTATCATTGAGATTTTCACCTTTCTTTTTTGTATTATTTCACTTTAACTATCTACAGATGTCTTCTAAAGTTTCTTCATTTAAATTAATATTGTGAATATGATTAGCTGAATTTTATAGCTTATGGAAATTTCTGTTCATTAGAGCAATTTGAGTTGCTTGAACTATGTATAAAACTTCTTCTAGAGCTCATTTTATACACCATATTTAGAATTACATTTTCTTTTATAAGTCAGGTGGTCATTATCTAAACTTATTATGATGGTCATTATTTAAACTATTTTAAATTTTGTAATTTCAATTTCATATATGTTTTCCTTTCTTTCTACAACTATTTTAGATTAGAATTTATCTGTGTCATATTTTGTATATAGATTTTATCTTTTATCAGATCTTCTATAGCACACTTAGAGCTGGGCATTGCTTCTCCATTATCGTCTTACGTTTTATTGCACTCTTTCCTTATGTTCTCTCCTTTAAGTGAAACTCAAATAAATAAAAATTAATTTATATATATTCTAGTCAAGGAATAAACTATGTGTGGAATATTAATAACTAAAATAAGTTCATACTCTAACTTAACAATCGAGGTCATTAATGCAGTTCCCCAGACGGGCGCAAGTCCATATATCCGTGCTAATGAGCGCGAAGAGGTTTAGAAATTAAGACACTTTGGAAAAAAAAGAAAGAAAAATGTAAACAACCAAGTGATACTCCTAATTAAATTTTGCTTTTAGAAATTGTACAAAACCCCATTTACACCTTAAAAATTGAACTTTGAATATATTTTAAAACGCTAAAGATTGTTAATTATATGTTTATAGTTAAACATAATTAATTATTAATAATTAATTCATTTATTTATAATTAATAATAATTAATTTATAATTAAACATCCTAAAGTTCACATAGGATGTTTCCTAGTGCCATTTTTCGAGAAGCTGATTGTTTTTGATTCAAAAGACAAGAGGCGATTTGGCAGAGAAGTATTAACTACATTTAAATTTAAAAATAACCAAATTATAAACAAAATCTTAGGAAGAGTTTTATATACAGTAAGTAAAATGTCGTGTTCCACGTTTTTAATAATGATTTATGTGCAAAATGTAAGCAACCTATATAAGTAATAAATAAAAAAAAAATTTGGATTTTGCATCATTACTTTCTGAGACCAGAAGAGTCATCAAATTAGAAATGTTATGGNATAGAATACTCTCTGAGATAGAATTATCTCTGAAATAATCAATTATTTCATTCATATTATCTCTCATAAGGAAATGATAATATGGAGTAACAAGTTATATCCGATCACAAAAATTTGAAACTATATTGTTACAAAATAATATGAAAAGTTTTGTTCGAAAATAATTTTTGTATTGAGTTTATATGATATTTGCAGTGGTAAATAGTGATAGGCGACATGTAAAATTCACTAGTGAAGATAAAATACTGAAGTAGATATTTAGTTATACCACAGTGTAAGCATTTTGATCGATTTCCATTTAAAAAAATAAGGCTTCGTTCCTATCGTATCATAACTTTTGAAAACTTTTTTATATTTTTTTAATTTTTTTTTAAGTAGATAGAAGAATAATTATGAATAAAAGGTATTCGCAAAATTGAAAACTTCAAGCTTTGCAAAGTTTTATTTATTATGGCAAAGTACTTTCAAGATGCAAGGTCTCATCTTTAGAGCTTAAGAATCTCTCAGTGTTTGGGTAAAGAGAAGACAATTGTGCGAAGATCAGGGTGTTTAGTTTTTAGAAAACATTTAAAAAATGTTAATTTTTCACCAAAACTACTTTAGGGGAGCAAATTATAATTTTTTTATACTAACTCACAATATTGGCATGTATGCGTAAATGCTCTCAAGCGTCAGACATTTTTGAAATAAAGAAACTGAATTGGATATTTAATCTTTTCTCAAAACGTTAGACGGGATATTGATTGTTATTAATTAATAAACATAGAACATTTGCCAAAAATAATTATAAAAAAATATATTTAATTACAAGAAATGAATATTCTGAATTACATTCTGTTAAATGCAATTTTTTTTTCAGTGTAGAATTCAAATTCAATAAATGAGCTTCTTTATGGAAGTTTTTGGATTTTTCAATTAATAGATTAAATCGGACAAGCGGGTGGAAAAGATTAGAGGAAGACTATATTAGAAATATGTTGATTATAAATTGTTATTGGTGTTAAGATAGTTATTTAAAGAAGATATTAATTGTAAAATAATAATAACTAATATTTGGTTATAATAATATACTTTTTTTTTTCTGATACACCTATTAAGAAAGATTCCAAATGCCAATCAAGAATGAAACTGTCATGGTTATACTCTTTCTGTCATCTCCTCCCGGTCAGTCTAGTGAAAGCTCCTGGCCGATGGATTTAATATTTTAAATTTGGAAATACCTTTTAGATTAGACCTTATATATATATTTATATATTTGTTGTGTGAAAATTTGACGGACGTACGTTATTCGGATGACGCTTAGGGATGTGACTGTAAGCGGTTACGACTACGATACAGAATACATAAAGGGGTCTAACGACAGGGCTGTGCAGACTACAAATGTCGTGAAGGGTTGTAGCGGGCCAAGATGTGTACTACAGGGTGGCAGGGGATGCAGAATACGCCAGGCAAACAGATGTAAACATACTCAGCATGATCTATACCATAGTCTTTACCATAATCACTAATCTTCATTAGTGTGAAAGAGTGGGAAACAAGTTCTAAAATCCTTACTTCTGCAGGAAATGTGAAAAAAAGAGAGATTTTATTATATTTAAATTATTCAACAAATATTAATAATTAAAATTTCATTCTAATTCTAAATTAATTATTTAAATTTCTTAAAAAGAAAGTTTTTCGTAAAACCATTACTTCAAGATAATTTCTATGAGAAACATTTAAAACAAATTTGATATTTTTGACTTATTATAAATTAAAATGCTTGTAAATTAACTTTGAGCTTTAGGTATGTCCCAAGTTATAATGAAAGACTAATGATTTTAAAAGGAGAGTTTTTTTGACAGTAGATATTATTATTAGATTATTTTAGTAGGGGTTCGGTCAAGGTAGATAAAAAAAAGAAAAAAAAAATACAAATCTTANTGTGTGTGTGTGTGTGTGTGTGTGTGTGTGTGTGTGTGTGTGTGTGTGTGTGTGTGTGTGTGTGTGTGTGTGTGTGTGTGTGTGTGTGTGTGTGTGTGTGTGTGTGTGTGTGTGTGTGTGTGTGTGTGTGTGTGTGTGTGTGTGTGTGTGTGTGTGTGTGTGTGTGTGTGTGTGTGTGTGTGTGTGTGTGTGTGTGTGTGTGTGTGTGTGTGTGTGTGTGTGTGTGTGTGTGTGTGTGTGTGTGTGTGTGTGTGTGTGTGTGTGTGTGTGTGTGTGTGTGTGTGTGTGTGTGTGTGTGTGTGTGTGTGTGTGTGTGTGTGTGTGTGTGTGTGTGTGTGTGTGTGTGTGTGTGTGTGTGTGTGTGTGTGTGTGTGTGTGTGTGTGTGTGTGTGTGTGTGTGTGTGTGTGTGTGTGTGTGTGTGTGTGTGTGTGTGTGTGTGTGTGTGTGTGTGTGTGTGTGTGTGTGTGTGTGTGTGTGTGTGTGTGTGTGTGTGTGTGTGTGTGTGTGTGTGTGTGTGTGTGTGTGTGTGTGTGTGTGTGTGTGTGTGTGTGTGTGTGTGTGTGTGTGTGTGTGTGTGTGTGTGTGTGTGTGTGTGTGTGTGTGTGTGTGTGTGTGTGTGTGTGTGTGTGTGTGTGTGTGTGTGTGTGTGTGTGTGTGTGTGTGTGTGTGTGTGTGTGTGTGTGTGTGTGTGTGTGTGTGTGTGTGTGTGTGTGTGTGTGTGTGTGTGTGTGTGTGTGTGTGTGTGTGTGTGTGTGTGTGTGTGTGTGTGTGTGTGTGTGTGTGTGTGTGTGTGTGTGTGTGTGTGTGTGTGTGTGTGTGTGTGTGTGTGTGTGTGTGTGTGTGTGTGTGTGTGTGTGTGTGTGTGTGTGTGTGTACATTTATATACTTATGAATAAAGAGCTTTTTAGTAATGTGGTTGCTTTATAAGGGATAGCTTTCTGTATAAAATCTGTTTCCCATAACACTAAGCTTAACGTTTTAATTGAAAATGAACAAAAAAAATAAAATAAAATAAAAGGAAAAACAAATATATTCCATAAATCTTTATATCAGTTTATTTTTTTTTTTATGTCCTATGAGTAAAAAATACATGAAAATTTCTTTCTATATAATGTATTATACAAAAATAATTTTCACTGACCAAGTGATGGGTGTAAAAACAGATGTTCCATGTATTCGGAATTCTGCTGTTCGGCATTCCCTCTAAATGTCAAATGAAAATGAACTGTACAAGATGAGTTATATAAAAGATGGCCGGGAGGAACAGAAAGGCCTGTAATCAATATATGTTTGATGAAGCTTAACTTTCTTTGACAAGTTTTGACATTGTTCATGACAGTCCAAAACTTCTGCAATATCTTAAGTGATTCCCTAAAATACAGGAAGTTAATTATTGAAAATCAATCAATACTTATCCTTTATTTACAACTTATTGACAAGAAAAAAATTGAAAAATATCATTTAATCAGTAATTTGCCACACCTACCTATCATGAAGATGAGAGAGGACGTCCTGTCCCTAAGTACAAATTTACATGACTAAAACATTATGAATTTTGAAGTAAAAGGGAGTGGGGGTAGCAGGTACTGCTTTAATAATATTTTTCAATTTTTTTCTTGTCAATAAGTTGTTTGTTTGTATGTTTTTTTCAAATTGGTTCTTTTTCAAATTGTTTTCATAAACTTCTAATTGTCTTACACAGCTTTCTACTTTCATACTCTTGATATCACATTATATTATAATTTTCTATTATACTAATTTCAAATATTACTGTATTCTCATGACATTGTATTTCTACAGCCCTGAAGATGGCTTACAATGTAAGCCGAAACGTTGGCNTATTATATTATTGTCAATTATTATTGTATCCTCATGACATTGTATTTCTACAGCCCTGAAGATGGCTTACAATGTAAGCCGAAACGTTGGCAGATAATCCTTCATTAAAAAAATACAATTTTTTTTTTATTTTTTTTGGGATCTACCTCGACCGAACCCCAACTAAAATCATCTTAGAATTATATCTACGGTCAACAAACTCTCATTTTAAATTTTATTCATTCTCAAAACCCACCCGTCGCCACTGTCGATTTCAGCAGTAAACGAACTCTTCCAAAGATTTTCTAAAATAACCATAAATACTGAATTTAGTTTTATTATTTTAAAACTGCAAGCAATATTAAACATTCTTCTTAATAGAAGTAAGCAATTTCTTCTGGGCATCAGCCTAAGGTTGTGAATATTTAAAGCTCATTACCTTTCATGATTGTTTGGAAGACCTCAGGAAAAACATCTCATTACCCGCCAGGAAAATAAAAAACCAAAAAAACAGAAAAAAAATCTACTGTCTCGAAAATATTTTCAGTGGAAAGGGGATGAAATATGACCTGTCGCGTGCTCCTTTTTCTCCTCGACAATAAGTTAACCAATAGAAATATTTGAAGGTAAATTAAAGTCAGCGAATTGCAGATTATGAAATAACCTAGCACCTTCAACTTTCGAGTAATCCAACTGGGGTTTTCGGTTTCTTACATAACTTTTGTATAACTTAAAAAATTACATCCAGCACAGCATGCATCTTGCAATGTGCTCTCATAGTATATAATAAGTATGTACTAATATAATAATAATGTACAATGTGAATTAATATTAAAAAATAAATACATAGACAACTTAAAAATAAACAATAAACTATTGATTAAACAATAAATAAATTAATTAAAAATAAACAAAAAACATAAATAAAAAATAAATAAAAT
>KZ808485.1:83553-108001 GCA_000696205.2 Oncopeltus fasciatus | reverse complement strand
GGGGGGGGGGGGGGGGGAGTTTATAAAGAAAAATAAGTAAAATTTGACCGGGGAAACTTAAACTTTTATACCTAAGTGTCTGTGAGGGAAGAAATTTGATAATCAGGATTTTCAGTTCAAAACTTCCAGATCTTCAGGCCCAATGGATCCACGGATCGTTCCAAGTATTCTGTCAAGTATGCACGCAATCGACAATGCTTTCGCTAGATAACTGGGGTGGACCATAATTGCAGCGTCATTTTGGACACTTAGAGTCAATCTGGCGACTCTTAGGATTGCTTGGAAATGTCTTGAAATGATTCGATTTCTTTGAGAAAAAAACATTATTCTGTGGCTGATTAACTAAACCCGAAGGCATCTATAATAGCCATAAAAGCATTTAAAGCAAAATTTGAGATTCTTACATAGATTTTTATTTCTTGAGACTCTTAAACAATTTTATTTTATGTGATTTTTTATAAACATGACATATTATTTTTCATTAATTTATTTGGGCCCCAGTTAGAAAGACAATATCTTTTTATCTGAAATTTCTTTATTAACAATTTTATTTATTTATTTATTATTACTAGCGCAATCGTCTTCCATCGGAGGCTACTTTCATCTCCTCCGCTTGCAACTCATCTGCCCAGCCAGCTGTAATGTTCCCTCCAGTTTCGGTCTTCACTAAAAGCTGACCTCAGGCCATGGACTTTGTTTTCCCATATCTAGCTAGGCCAAGTTACTTCAATAGAATAATCAGCCCCTTCTACTTTCTAAGGACACTCGCCTCAAACTGCCTCGGCATCATGAGGACATACATATATCTACAAGGAAGAATCAAGGTCTTTCCATCTTGAGACTATCCTGTACTTAGCTGATCAAAGGCATCCTTTTCACCACGTGGGACATGTAAAATCTATTATTTCACCTTTTCTGTTTGAAAAATTGAAAACTACTTTTTTATTTCTCAGAAAAAAACTTATTCTTACATTATCGGTTCATTCATTGAATTAATTATTTATAACTTTATTTTCAAAATAGGAATACTTTTTTATTTTTTTAAGTTCATCATTTTGCAATATTTAATTTACTTGACCCATATTTTCTTACCTTTTTTAAAGTCCGCACTTCATTTGTAACAGATATTTGCGGAGTATCTTTAGTCTTTTTTTGGGAGAGAAGTGAAAGCAAGGGAACAAGTGCAGTCACTAATTTCCAGGACAAACCAGGATTTACACACTTCTAATAATTCGTTTGAATTGCAGAGAAGACGTTAGTGCGTTAGGACGACTGCTCTAACTTCTCGCAGGACATAGCAATACATGTAATCTGGTCTTAGAGGGATCTGGACATGCCCCAACCAACATTTATAGCAAATCCCAAGTGCGCATGACTGCAATCCTTCATTACAGCAATTGTCTAGCCATGGATGACATGCTACAGACTGATTCCTGCATCACATTGAGTATTGGAATTCCCCAGATACATGTCAGCACTCGGTCTGAAGCCACAATAGCTCCCATGGATATGGACTAGGAGTAGTCGGACATAGCTTTATTTATAATAATAACAATACTATTGTAACCAGACTATGTACATTGCACTAAATGATAGTATACCTGGAAGTCTTACGTCACCTTGTCGCTAGGTGACGTCGCCCCGTTATATCCTCCTGGCCGTGTCTAACGGCACACCCTTCCGAGTCCTGGGCTTGGAGTAAACTACCCGAGAAATGGACGTACAAGTTAGGGACAGGGCGTACTTCCGCTTGATTGGAACCTATCCCTTCAATTCTAGGGCCCCCTCTAATTCTCGCTCCCTTTTCCAACTATGCTAAAAACTTCAAACTATTTTTTTTTTCTTTAAACACAATTGTTTGGCATTCAGAATTTTAGTGAGTCTGAAGAAACATAGCTGTTGAGGCTGTTCTCATGACAGATTTATAGAATGATTACCACAATTTCTTCGATTCAGCCTGCTATACACTACAAAAGTAGTAAAATTAGTCACTAAAATGAATTTTCTTATTTGGAGGTATTATTAAGAGAGGATCATCAGGAATTAAGATAGGATACCTTGACGGAACCCCACAAAAACCATTTAACAAAAAAGTTTTTATTTTAGTCAACATTTCGGGCTGAATTAAGGCCTTCATCGGGGGTCGGTATGAAAAGGAAACATAGAAAAATAATATACAAACATGTCTAGATGTCATAATCTAGCAAAGAAAAAAAAAATATAATGTGTCTAATCGGCTATGCAAAATGAATACTGTATATATTGGAAAGAAAAAAAAATTATTTATGTCCTGAGAGTAACACCAAATAGGGTGATGGGGGGAGAGAGACAGAGAGAGAGAGAGAGAGAGAGAGAGAGAGAGAGAGAGAGAGAGAGAGAGAGATTAGTTTAGTTTCTTTATTGCCATAGGATGTACATCCTTTCTTCCTGANGAGAGAGAGAGAGAGAGAGAGAGAGAGAGAGAGAGAGAGAGAGAGAGAGAGACCCGTGCTCAATAGAGTCTACATCGTGACTGATTTGTTATAAAAAATTATTATTTGACAGTTGTGGAAAAGAACGGAAAACGGATGTAGGAGTGGGGGAAAGGGTAAGACGGTTTGAGGCTTGAGGTGCAGGACATATCGCTGTAGGAATATTCAAGCCAACACTCTGTGAACGTATTTGGGTGTGTATGTTTGCCGAAGCTCTAAAAACAACCGTTTCCAGTTTTCTTTAATGGATTCGGCATATGTAGCTGTTAAATACAATACAAAAAGTTAAATTCATTATTGAGCAAAATTGGTCAAATTTTTCCCGTTGTAGCGAGTAAAATATTTAATTTAGAGAAAAAACCTAAACAATGTATTTTTCTATTATCAATGGAAGTCTTATTTAAGAAGTAACGCCGAAAAGTTAAATGAATAAAACTGGGGGTTTACCTGAACCGTTGAGTCTTAATCTAACGGCCCTCAAGCCGCCTTTACTTCTTCTTTTTTTTTTTAAATTGAAATTTCTATTAAAATATAAAACGAAAAATGAGTTCGTTATTAAGGAAAATCAAGGAAGAGAAGTAGAGGATTTTCTCACATGTCTAGCGCGAGTACAAAAATCTATTCACTGCAGTCGGCGTAATATTTAGTTTAGTACAATGGAAATCATAGAGAATTATTTAATGGTAATATATTTATTCTATAGGAGAGGGGGATTACATAATTTATAAATAAAAGTATTCCCCAACTGCAAAACTAGGTTATTAGTAAATGGCTAGTAAACATGAAATTTGACCAGCTACATGCAATATATTTGAAATACAGTAGACAATTCTTAGTCTCTGGTGAACAAGGACCTAAAACTAAAGATTTAGTGCTTAGAATTCATAAATTATACAGAATTCAATTTAAGATTCTTTAAAAGGAGAGTTTTTTGACCATAGATATTATTCTTAGATGATTTTAGTTTGGGTTCTGTCAAGGTAGATCCAAAAAAAAAAAAATTCAAATTAAAAAAAATTAAATTGTATTTTTTTTAACTTGTATTTTTTGGATCTACCTTGACAGAACCCCAACTAAAATCATCTAAGAATAAGATTCTTCATTCTTTTAGCCATAAAAAATCTGTCAATTTCAATTTTCTACGAGGAAAGTTGGATAATAAATATATTCAAAATGTAAGATATGTAAATACAATTTTCTTTCAAGAGGAAAGAAAGACAATTGAATGGGAAAATGGAGGTCGGGCTGATATTACTATCTAGATAAAATACAAGTTCCGAAGACGAATTCCATTGTACAACTCCAAAATGAAATCTATCCAAACTTTTCCTTAATTAGCACCATTTTTTAGAAACTAATAAAATCCTTCTCCTTTTACAGTGGAATTTTTAATAATAATTATTATGCAAAGAGATATATTATCAAAATAAAAACGAAATTGTTTTAAATTAAGTTTTCAAGTTTCAGGAGAGATAGAAAAAAAATCAAAATTATGAATATAATAAAAATGAGAATATACTGACACCATGGCTATGTGACTATTATTTTTCAATTATTAATATTTGAAGCTTTTAAAGGAGCATCAGAATGTGAAGCAAAATTGTTGCAGCGCAGTTCACTTTTTATTGTTAAATTATAGTGTTTTATAAAGGAGAGTTTGTTGACCGTAGATATTATTCTAAGATGATTTTAGTTTAGTGTTTTATATTTTCATCTTGTAAATAATAATAAAATTATGATTGTGGAATTTTTTGTAGCAAGTAGTTAAAGGCTACTTATTAATAAAATATTATATACTTAGTATTTATTCTATTGATTCAAATTTTAAATTTTTCTTGTTTTGTGTCTAAACTCTGAGGCCCAAAAACTTGTACCTTAATTTACAGTTAATAACACTTTAATGTTTTAAAAATAAAACTTAAAAAGATTATCTGCCATCGTGACAGATAATCTTTAAAAAAAATACACTTTTTTTTAATTTGTATTTTTTTTTTTTGGATCTACCTTGACCGAACCCAAACTAAAATCATCTAGGAATAATATCTATGGTCAAAAAACTCTCCATTGGAACTTAAAACTATAAATATTAGTTTTCATAATGTATATAATTATTTAATGGTGATTGCAAAGTCTATAGGCGTCAATAATTATTAATAATTTTTTAAAATGATAAATATAAATGAACTTATGACAGAATGTTCTATTATACAGTTATTCCAAAACCTGGCCTCACAAAATGTCAAATGCTAATAAAAGTACATTTTACTTCAGCGTAAACAAAAAAAAAAAAAAATAAAATAACGACCATGATCGCAGAGAAGTTTTTTCCTTCTAGCTCGCCAAAAAGTTCCAAACTAAACTTAAACAGAATAAACTTGACATAAACATTTAGCTTGCCAATTTAAAATCAATTGCACTAGTTTCAGTTTTTGCAGAAGTTTCGTAAGAAATTTTGAAAGAGAAATGCGCATCGTAAATTTACTTGTCAATGTTAATAATAAACATTTTTTACTCAATCTTGAATAATTTCTTATATAGCCATCTTTCGAGAATTTATTGAAAAAAACAAAATTTAACATACATTTTTGCTACAAAAAAATTTTGAAAATTAATTTTAGTTTCGCCTGCGCCTCAAGTGCAAAAACATACATATTGGCTACACACATGGAGGTAGAATTGATTATTTTAACCCATAGTGATTGGTCACCCACTGTTCTTTCGATGACAAATGTAATACAAGAATACATATATCTTGTATGTACGTATGTCAAATTAAATGAAGCCATATTTGTTCCGTTATCAGCTATTCAGTGATAACTGAATACTTCCACATTTATCCTCGGGAATATGTGTGTCTTGCTATTACATATTTGGCTTGTTGGTTGTTAGAGTCTGTGTTCCTGGATTACATTTTATACAATTCTGAATTTTTGAAAGGATGTTATGTTTTGCTATTTCCCAGATGTTTCTGAGGATACAGATGAAAAAGGCAGTTGACAGATGTCTGGCACATGAGGGGTCCTTTGTTGTCGGCAGTGGTGGTGCACTCGGACAGGTCACAGTAGCCAGTGTCCCAGCAGAGGTGTTTAATCACCGTCCAAGAGAATGCAGGTCAATCGCTAGTACCGGATAGTGGCATGATGCCCTTTGATCATTACCCCCTCTCACTAGTCCTCTCCTGGAGATCGGGAACTCAGTGTTCGCATTCACAGTGGACATTTGGCACTTGCAGCGAAATGCCAGGCATAGCTTGCTTGGTTAAGCAGGTCAACATTAGGAAATGCACATTACATATACAATACATATATAGGGCTGCTCGAATATATTTTAACATATCATTAGAAACTGTTTCTACTTTTTGCGTTATATATATACTAGAGGACCTAGCAAACTTCGTTTTGCCATTTTTTTTTTTTCTAGGGCGTTGCTGGCCCTAAGCAAACATTAGTGTTGCATTATCAGACGATTTAAATAAAGCTTTTAAAGAAATTTACGGCCTTCAAATAAAAATTCATGGAATACCTATCATAAAGTTTTTTCACAGAATAATTTACATATGGTGTAAATGTGGGCTCAATAAAAAACAAACACATTTATTTAAGGCAAATCGGAAATGAAAATTTGATTTTGCCACGCCCCTCCACTCGCAGACCGAAAATCAAAAATCAGACTTCACAGTGTCACCCGCCTGAATATTCTAAGGATTCCCTGAAAATTTCATTAAAATCGGCCCAGCCGTTTTAAAGTCCATACGTTACATACATACACACATCCAATTTTATATATTGATTATATAAAAACCATTTATTTATTTAATATATTACTTTAAAATAAAAGATTATAGTATGTTTTAAGAGAGATAAGTAGCATTAAATGAGAGTTTGTTGACCGTAGATATTATCATGAGATGTTTTTTGGAGAGGTCCAGTCCAGATAGGATTGTGTAGTGATATTTTTACAGGTATTGGTAATGAATTAGGGGAAGACTTTTTGTGTCCTGCATTTTAACAAACAGATTAATTGCTGGTTATTAGTGGCTAATTTCTTATGTAACATGATGAGTTAATGAAGGTGCTTGCTGAGTAACAGGTATTTGGTATACAAATAATACTACTACCTACTCCCTTGACCAAACCCCTACAAAAAACATCAAATAGTAGCAGCTGAAGTTCTTTTAAAGACGTATGAAGATGTTTACAATAAGAAGCCCACTCAACACGACCTATATCTTGAGGAGGTTCTACTCTACATAAAATCAATTTAGAATGGTCACTACCATTATGAAATAATGTTATAAATAATGTTGTAAATAAAAGGCAATCAATAAACCTATAAATTTAACAAATAACATACAAATTTAAGTTTTCAAAGAATAATGAGGAGACGCCAGGAGATATATATAGTTAAGCATTAGACTCGTAAATTATTTCACTCCCATTGAAATTTCCCCTTAATACGAGTGTCAAGTTTGAAGAACAAATGAAATACTTTTCAAATATTCTGTTTACTATTATGCTCTTTCCAATACCTAATAACAAAACAATCTATCTACTTTCCTTAATTCCATGAATAATTTCAATATTTTATGGCAAGTACTTTTATTTTCAAATCCAAGATGATCCTTAAGGCCATCTAATTATCTTCTACTATTTCGCAAACAAATTCATATGTGCCTGTCATGGCTGAAATATTTTGGCATTACCTATACAAAACGGGTGTTTCGCAAGGTAACCTCATAGGTTTTAACTTTTGTACTTCTAAATACTTTTAACCTTCTAATAATCTGAAGCAAAAGCCTTTTTTAACATAGTCATACCTTTCTATAACTCTGAAATGCCTCTATCGTCATAATTAAGTTAAATAAATAGTGCTAAATGTAGTCATCTTCAAGGATATACACACTAAAAGTAAATTGTACTTCACTAAAAAAATAATGATTAAGTCATAACTATTATTGTACGAAATGGTCTAGTGGACAGCATGAGTGATTTACATTATAAGGGTGCATTCATCAACCTTTAAATGGATGAAAAATACCTCCAAACTCTTAGAGAGATAATATCCGTTAGTCTACGGGGGACAATTCATACACGTATGCAAAGCTCAATGGAAAAGTATACCTATGATTGTGCGTTTAGATGCAGGATCAATCTCCACGCTACAGGAAAACTATATGTTCGCCTATCACAATGAGCATTTGTGTGTAGGTTACTATAGACCTCTGTGGCATAGTAATACTCATATTCAAGACGATCCCTCGGGTCTTAAAAGCTACCAAAATAAAAGATTACATTTGAGTAGAAGTTTTGTAGTGGGAAAATTCATCAGAAATGAGACTGAATAGTTTTAACTTTATTTAGTTTATGCTCCAAGGAACAAGGACTTATAGTTTTAGAAAACCTTAAGGGAGATATTTTTTTCAATTTATAGCATTTATTAATTAACATGCGGTAAAAATACGGCAATGATTGGCCTGCCCATATAAAAAAAGTTTATTTAGTAAAAATAGATAAAACCAAGACTGCTAAAAATAAGCTAAAACTAAAAAAAAAAAATAGAGAATAAATTAAGCCATCCTGGTACAAATTAGAAAGATTTTATCAAGCTCAGTTAAAAGTGACATGATCCTGTGAATGAATTGGAGGCTTAGGACTTAAATCTTACCAAGGCAATCTGGAATTTCTCTTTGCCTTCTTTTCTCTTTTCTTCTTCTTGGATTTAGTGCAGAGCGTTCTCATTCTTCTTAACTAATTAACGATTCCTAAAGATAATGAAATTATTTCATGCAGGTAGAAGTATACCTTGGGAATCCTAAACTATATACTCAAATGGAGAGTTTTTCGACCGTAGATATATTATTATTTAATGTTTTTTTGTAGGGGTTCGGTCAAGGCTGATCCAAAAAATTCAAATTTAAAAAACGTGCATTTTTTACATTATCTATTTTTACATTGTAAACCGTCTTCAGGGCTATTGTGAAAGCGAGAGGGGACGTCCTGTCTCTAAGTTCACATTTCCATGACTGAACGTTCCCTCTCGTCTTCATGATAGCCCTGAAGACGGCTTACAATGTAAGACGAAAGGTCGGCAGATAATTAAAAAAAATAATATAATTTAAATTGCTATTTTTTTGGATAAACCTTGATCGAACCACAATAAAAATAACATCTAATACCTACAGAAAAAATAAGCTCTCCATTTGCAAATATAATATTTAATTTTTGAGATTAATTTTGTTTTTTCGAAGCACATTTATATAGATATTTTTTGGGATTTTTAACTGTTTTTGATAGATTTTAGGATTCTTCATTATTATATTCTGTATTAAAAAAATTAAATTTTGACTGCATAATATAATACATAAATATATTCATAAACGAATTGACTAAGATTCAGGTTGCAGGGAGAAAGGGTAGTTTTACCCCATTCCCAGTACATTTAGACAGTAAAGTCCAGGGCTTGTAGGTATTTGAGTGGGTTGTAAGGATTAGAGTAGAACGACAAGGATTGGGAATATGGGCTTGGAAAATGGACAAGGGTAGAGTTGGACTCATAATTTGGATAATTTGAAATTATTTTTAGAATTGGATTTTACGATTGGAAAGAATATATATTTTACCTTTGTCCCTTTTCTCAGACGAGAAACTCTCAAGTTTAAATAAATAGTTTTTTAATAATCAATTTTTACTCCAGAACAGTTTGTTACTTCGAACAATTATAGACAATTTCATATCTGATATTGGCCTAAAGATAACCGTGGTTATCGCAGAGAATGTGAAATATGGGTGTCGGTCACAGGGGTAAAAAACTTTTAGACTAAATTGACGATAGTTCGGGAAGGAGGAATTCATATTCTGAGACTGACCAGAATAACTAGCCTAGAAGTGTGTTACAACTGTGACCGATACTCACATCCCACTTACTCTCTGGCAACCACGACCTTCAATATCTTCGTATGGACTACTCTTTATAGAAAGTATTAACAGTGCTTACATTAAAAACAAAGAAAAACAAAGCAAGTGGACATTCACAAAGTCACGCAAATGCACAATTTATGGGTAGATCAACATTCAAGGTTTGGCAAAATGGCGTTAAAAGAAAGGGTCTGGTATGAAGAATCTTTCACAGGAATTCATGTTATTATTTTCTTACATGACTCTGTTTCTTCGCTAGTTTTTGCCTAACCCTAACTCATAAACCACATTGTCAAGTATCGTATTACTTATATCTCCATTAAAGTTAAATCTCACAAATTTGTGTATATATGTGCTATTTTAAATAATAATTTCACGTCTAGAGAAAAACTGAAACAAATCTATTGTAAGACCTCGTTCCGTCAAAGGACAGCCCCCATTTCCGCAAGATCTTAGCCTCAACTCCTTCCCTTTCCTGGGGAGAAGTGTTGGAGGATGGATGGCCAATGGCATGGCGTTCTTTCCTGGGGCGCCCTCTACCCTTAACTAACGCCTCACGATATATCCTTTAGGGTCGGTCGAAAAACAAGATTAATCCCGCGTTCTTACGGCACAAGAGAGAGAGAGAGAAGCTTGCAGAGCAGTTCTTATCTACACATGTTGGGGTAGAGGGTGTTGCTGGCCTGCAACTTAAGGGATGAAGCCAGTCACGCAAGAGATGCACGAACTAAACAGATTTCCCATGTTTGGAAGATGGGCATAATCGAGTGGAAAAATATGTAATCCTGCAAGTCAGAGATAGAATAAAATAATTGTCATTATTTGGTTGGGTAGTTGGGTTAATAATACTTGCTCTAAAATCGTTAAAATAGAAGACAAAATCGGGGAAAGCAAACCTTTGCAGTTAAAAACAATTCATGAGAGGGAACAGAATAAAAAAATCTATCTGTCCTCGCCAGGAATCGAACCTGGATCTCCTGCTATCCGGGCCTGGTATGCTGACCGTTACACCACAAGGACTAGCTAGATATCTCACTATCTAGATATATCTTCACTAGTGAAGAGGGAATTGAGTGAGATATCTAGCTGGTCCTTGTGGTGTAATGGATTAATTTGCATTCCAGCCCGGATAGCAGGAGATCCAGGTTCGATTCCTGGCGAGGACAGATAGATTTTTTATTCTGTTCCCTCTCATGAATTGTTTATAATTTACGTGGGATAAAAAACCACAACCAAAATAAAATACTTTGCAGTTAAATTCTTAAATGTTAAACGCAATAAGCGTTTTTCGTAAAAAAATGTTACAAAATATTAACTATAGATTACTTGCGCATTTTATGATCAACAAACAATATATAAATCAATTATAAACATTATAAAATGTGATCTTCCTCTAAACTCCTCTTATCTGATTTTAACTAAATATGAATTGGTAAAAATTATAAATAAAATGTCAAAATACGGAATTGTGTCTCAAATTTAAAGATATGAGCTGCCATTGAACACTATACTCAGAAGCATTTCACTTATCATGCATTCTTTTATAAAGTTGGCTCTCGATATGTTAGCCATAGCTATAGCTATTTTCTTATCAATAGAAGTTAGGAATTTGTTGTTTTGTAAACCTGATTATTAAATAGAACACAGTTATTTTCTTTTTTTTTTTTTAAAAACTACAAAAGTAATGAAATTTCAAAAAAATATTTAAAAGATTCATATCACATTTGTTAAGTTTAAACTTATGCATTATAAAATGTTACTTGTAAAGTGACTGTTAATTTAAATATTATAAAGAAAAAATAATAGAAGATCATTATATTTTAATCAGTATATAATCTAAACAATTGGTTATATCGTGACGTAGGCACAATATTTTTAAAGTATTAAGCAGGAGTTAGCTACTTAATAAATTTAGTTTTCGTCCGACTGAAAATTTTAGGAGAAAGGTGAAGGGGGGGGGGGCAGTCTTATAAAGGAAATCCTTTCCGGACTTCAAAGTCTCTGCGTATTTCATTGCCACTCTGGGCAGACTTCCTCTTGAAGTAAGCGTCAACTGAGTGACGTCACAGATACCATGACAACGTGGAAAAAGCGCCTCCCCCAATAGCGTAAGTGATGGCAATGGGACTTAAAGACAGAAGTATGAGATATAAAAGAGGAACACGGGGGAAGGGGGGGGGGGGCAGTCTTATAAAGGAAATCCTTCCGGACTTCAAAGTCTCTGCGTATTTCATTGCCACTCTGGGCAGACTTCCTCTTGAAGTAAGCGTCAACTGAGTGACGTCACAGATACCATGACAACGTGGAAAAAGCGCCTCCCCAAATAGCGTAAGTGATGGCAATGGGACTTAAAGACAGAAGTATGAGATATTAAAGAGGAACACAGGGGAGGGGTGACCAAAAAAGAGCGAAAATAATTTATTTTATTTTTTGACATTTTTTGTTCTTTGAAAGCTTAAAGCGCCGAAGTTAAAGGGCTTTGTGATCTGATTTTTTTAGAGGCTTATGAATTTGATTTTTTATGTTAATTACAATAATTTATTGTTCAAAAATTAAAATATATTATTATGAGGAATCAGAAAGATTATGAATTTAATATTTTTTCTTTTATTGGTCAACACATATTATTATCAAAACATTTTAAAAAGCATTATTATAAGTAAGACGTTTTTCAGTTGAGGTTGAAAAAACAAAAACGAAAAGAGTCGAACTTAGCTAACTGTTCTACACAAGAATCCGGCATCGTTCATAATTCATGGCATTCACTAACTACATAAAGATACATTTAGCTAACTATTTAGTAGTGAAAGGGAAGGAAAACCACTTCTAGTTCGGTGTCTATCCGACCCATTGAAGGAGCTATGACGCTATTCTATCAGACGTCACATCCTCCTAATCGGCTGACTAAATATATAGTGCTGAAGTGTGAGAAAAGGTTGGCAGGGTTGTAGTTCCTCCGCTTAACGTGTGACGTAAGTGGCGAAGAGGTAATACTCACCATTCAGTCAGGCCTGCGAACATTCCTCTTTGGAATTCTCTCTTCACTGTTCCTCGACCCAGTGAATCACACTCATCACAGTGAGCACAAATGGACCCCGATGAGGCAAGGGGTGCCCAATGACACATCAGCATTTCTCCATCAGTCTAGCCAATGATATATTCTCTCTCCCTCAGCAATTCTATTAGCACAAAGTGGGTACGCTTGAATCTTTATCTATTACTAAGTCGCTATCTTTGTCTTAGCATACCTTGAGAAATATGTATTTTATTTAATTATAGGTAGCCGACACCTAATAGTTCTATCAGTTCACGCCCTCATCGAACTTACAAATACATCCTTTTAAATCAATTATTTCCATTACCTTAACATTGATTTTCACCCACTTTAGTTTATACAAGTAGAGTTGGAGATCAAACAATAATATACATCAATGCTCGTATAATCACTTCACTCAATTAACCTATGTTAATTATATATCACAGTATATACTTCCATTCGTGCATAAAGGAATCTAGGTCAACTATATATCTTAATGGACTAAATTACGATTGATTTAAATGTCACATAGAGTAAAGACTAGATTTTTATTAGGAAAGAGATTAGAAAGTGGTTTTTCAAAAATGGTGTAGTAACAGAGACACTAAGTTTTTGTAAGGAAATGTATTCCTCGGTAAACATCTTTCCTGTATTTGACTAGTTCCCTACTGTTTTTGGCCTCGAAAACCAAAAATGATAATCTTCGTTTGTGGTGATGTCTTTGTTTGATTTAGAAGACAGTGTTGATTCAATTTGCGATTTCATGTGATTTACAACAACTTTTAATTTACCAATTTCTTTCTTTTGTTTATTTATTATTTTCGTTTTGTCTGCCTTGCTTTTGTCCCTTTTTATATTATTTAAATTCTTTTTAGTTTTAATAAAGCTCTCAATATTATTGAGTAAATCACCGTCAATATTTATGTAGCTGCTAGATGTTTCAGTTTCCTCTTTGGAATTCTCTTTGGGGTTTTCATCAACGCCATTTCGACCGACGAAATCAACCTCTGTAGATGCGTTGACACACTCAACAACCTTGGTATTAGCGGCAATACCGTCATCACATTCAACTCCTACGTCATTAGTGGATCGTTTGTCGAGTTCAATTTTTTCTGCATCGACAGAAGCATCCACTTTATCGATTTTCTTAACAGCCAAATTATCCACCTTCACAGATAATATTTTAAGTTCATTTCTTAATTTTTCTAGTTGTTTGACATTTCTTCTTATCGAACTCTTCGGTTTATTTTTCAATAGTTTCTTAGATTCTTTCTTACTATCAGAATCCTTTTTTACTAAATGTTCTTTATCCTTCTTTGCAAATTTGCCTGAAGATGGCGCTGATGATTTTTCAGCCTTCACAATTCTGAGTCTTTTAAGTGAAACTATTCGACTGTCACTAGTCTTCCTGTGTTTCATTTTCTTATCCCTTAGATAGAAGTTGATTTTCCTCAAACTCTTCCCTTCCTGGAGAGAAGGAATGGGAGAAGAGGATGAAGAGACACATGCACAGGTATCGGAACTGAACTCCTTAATGTCCTTTCTGAAATATCTTGGATTTGATTTGGAATTCCTTACAATATCCTGGGGAAAAATAAATAATTTCGGTTGAGTATAAAAAGGATTTCTGCTTATGGTAGAGGAGAAATTTAATGGAACACTGTACACATTTTTGTCGAACATGCTTCTAGATGGGCAAGTACAGCTGCAGGTTGTGCATTCTGAACAGTGTTGGCTTATCTCTTGAGAATTTGAACAAATGCTCTTAGTTTGAGTGTAAACATCTAAATTCAAAAATCTGGATTTGTGTACTTCTTTCTTCTCATTATTTTGTCCATCCTTATTTTTTGAATATCCCTTATCGGTGGTTGTGCTGTCCTTCTGTGTTTTGCGTCCGGAGAGTCCTGGAATAACGGTGTGCCAGAATTTCTTCTTCGGGCGATCAACTTGTACCGATTTCTCCTTTGGAATGGGTTTCTGTAGTTTTTCCCCGCCGGCCTGTGGGGTTTCGGGAAGTACTTTCTTACATATTTCCTTCGGAGGCAAGGACCTCGCGCAGTTGGACTTGTCTTCGCTTTCAGCGAACGGCATATCCGTGTTGTTCAAAACCAAACCAAACGCTTTGACTATATCTTCCATGTCGTCTGATTTGACAAATGTAAATTCCTTATCGCAGCTGTTCGTGCTAGACCCTTTGAAGCTCTGGGTAATGGTGTAGGCAGTTGTGTTGGTGATGGAAGTGGAGTACGACGAGTCGGACCCGCTCAGCCTCTCGAGGAAGGAAGTCAGCTTCAAGCGAATACCTTCGAGGCTCTGGTTCGATACATCAGCACAAATCACCGGTCGTCCGTCATCCTCCACACCTGGATAAGGTTCAAGTCCGATTTTCTTCAAATAATTCATAATTTTAGACTTTTTTCTCCCCTCGACTTTATCAAGCACTATGAGACCGAATGAATTGCTTTTCTTTTTCCTCAGAATTATTGAGTTTTGCAAAGATTCTTTTGTATTATCCATTTTATAGGTAATTGATTTATCTGTTGTGATGGAAAGAAATTTTGAGCTGTGATTGATTTTGCTTTATATCATGAAGGTTATATGAATAATGGAAGGTTACCTAACTTATTGAGAAATTTAAATTAAAAATACATCTTTTCTTTTTTCATTTTTTGACTCCAGAAACCAATAAACTGAAACTAATAATGTCTAGATTGATGTTAATAAAACTAAATAAGGTATGTCCATGAGTTGTGATGTTATCAAGTTTTAATTCTTGAAAGGCAATGTTTAAACTCGATTATTCTTCAGGTTAACTTAATACAATATTCGAAGGTGAGAGTTTGAGAAAGCTGTTGACACGAGTTTAAAAAATATTTCTTCTTAATAAAAAAAAAAAAAAAAAAAAAGAAGAAAAAGATATTTCTAGTATTAATAATGAAATCAATTCATCTTCCAAACATATAAATACAATTTTAAGTAAAAGTAATCGAAAAATTGTCAGGAGAGAGATTCGTGTCGTCACATCTGGCCAGAACCCAACGCAGAGAAAGAAACATTTAAAAACCCTCTTTAAAGAAATTATTCATTGAGACCTCTTAGCGCTATCGATGCTCACTAGCATGCACTTAGATTATTAAAGCTTTTGCGGGATCGTTCGCTAATGCGCTTCCATAATTTATTTTCACCCCACAGACCTGTGCTACTGCCCTCTCACTATAAAGTGAACTGTTATTATTATAATTAATGGAGAGTTTTTTACCGTAGATATTATTATTAGATGTTTCTTTCTTGGGGTTCGGTCAAGGTAGATCCAAAAAAATACAATTTTAAAAATATGTATTTCTTTCATTATCTGCCTTCTGATGTTACTATTTTATTTTGAATTTAATTTTCTCTGGTTGTTTGAACTATTGAAATTATCCAAACATCAGTAGTTAAATTTAACTTCACAAAATGAATAGTTAGTCGCAGTTCATGATTTGCTGATTTCCACATAATGATGAAGTAAAAATCTCTAATCTGACGAGATCTGTTACCTTTGGTGAAATTTACAGTGATTAAGAGCTCTGAACGCTATATTTCTTTAAACTAAAGAATCTGTCAACGTTCCATATTCTGTCAATTATAAAATTCTTGTTTTAGTTGTTCCGTCAATTATTTTCATTCCTTGCCCTACAGACCACATCTTCTTTAGTTTTGTAAGCACTTTCAGTAAACGCTGAAATTATTCTGCGTTTCACTGCAAAATTATTCCGAACACAGTTAGTCACATTTTATTGACTAATATTATTTAGAAATATATAAAAAAAAAAAAAATTATGAGAACAACATTAATATTCAGCTGAGCAACGGGAGAACTCATACTTTTTTATTTATTTAATTAACATTACTCCCAGTTTGTAAGCATGTCAAGGATTCATTTGGCGGACTATGGCCTTTACAACTACAATCAATTTCCACAATGGAAATATCCTGTTGAAAGAGGTAAAAAAATGTCGATGGTCATAGTATTTCGAGATGATACAATTCAATATGTTTATGTATTGGGGTAGTTAAGGTGTTCTTAAAGATCGAAGGGTACTTCATGACTAAAATGAGTAGGCACAATTTTAGTATTTCTGAATAATTTCTAATAGTCTCACATGTATGTATTTCTGTACTGACATTTTGTTCAAGAGGAAATAAAAATAAAGGTTGCTGACTACTCAATGAATTCCCAGAGGGAGAGAAGATGAATTCCCAGAGAGTGGAAATGACCGTAGAAAGTAAAATGGATAAATTTTAGTTGGGGTTCGGTCGAGGTATGCCTCGACCGAACCCCAACTAAAATCATCTTAGAATAATATCTACGGTCAACAAAAACTCTCTTCTAAAATGGATAAAGTGGAGATTGGGATAGAACCTGCAGGTTCGGGAAAAGTGGAAAAGATGTCGTGTGGGATGTGAAGGTCCTTTGAGGAAGGGTTTAGAGTGTCCTGGAGAACGACCATAGAGCTCTCGATGACCATAGAGCTCTGAATGACCTCCGACTTTAGCAGCAGAGTACAAGTCAAGTTAGCCACACTCTACCGGCATTCTCTTCAACTATTAGGATTTTACCGCCTTTCAAAGAGATTGTCACTCTAACGACGAGTTGAGCATAGATTAGATATCAGTGGCGCTGAGAATTATAGGAGAAAAGTCTGTAAAAAAAACAAAAACTGTAGAGGTATGGATTTTTTTTTAACGAAAGTTGATATAAATATGATTTACAAGAAAAATAAACTCCTATTGTACACTAATCCAAACTGTCAAATGATCTAAAAAAAAAAAAAAATAAATAAACGCTATTAAAGAATCAAATTAAAAAAGATGGAAGATAGTTGTTAACTAGTATAGAATTTTTTTGTGTTCGGTCAAGGTTGTTGTCGACAAAAAAGTTGATAAATTGTTCCTTTCATTTTTATTTATATTTGATCCATTAGAAAAGAAAATATTAAATATATAATAATGTTAGAGATAGCTGCTATTGGAGCATAAAGTAACTGTTAATGTACAACACTATTCCTTGAGAAAATAACAGAACATATTATAGAAAATTCATCAACCAATGGATTTTCAAAATCGCAATCAATACAGTACGCATACATACTTTTTTACATTTAATGTTGACAATACGTTAATTATTCTTAATTTATATATATATATATNTATATATATGTGTGTGTGTGTGTGTTTTTGGTAATCTTATTTAAATATTGCTAAAAAAATGTATACTTAAGCTTCTTTCATGAGTTATTAGTATAACTAAAAAAATATTTTTGTTTATGAAATGAGTTTCAAGTTTAAAAGCTATATCTCTATTGACTAAAACTTGTAATTGACTACCTCGTTATTATTTTAAATATTTAAAAGAAGTGTTCTAACTACTAAAGCGGAATACAGATTCTCATAATGTTAAATCACCTATTTAATTAAACTCTTACGGTTTGGATAAAACAGCTTGGAATTTCAACTTTGAATTTAGGTGAAAGGGCTGTCTTACCTGAAGAAGGGTCATTAGGGTTAATTTTATCACGATTAAATATTAAAAAAGAACGTTATGTCTTAAGGAAGACCAGCAAACTTTATTCAGAGGAAATTACCCCTAAATGTTTCGAGCTTAAATTAAGTAAATTCGCCTGCATCAACCACCAAAATTCTAAACATCTGAGTTTTTTTTTTTTTACTGTTCTCAAGATATTAAGCTTTTCAGATAAAAATTACCTTGCAACTACTAAACTTATGGAAATGTAGTTCAAACCAGTATAAGAGAAGAAAATATATTATAAATTCAGTATTTTTTTATTGTAATGCTTGTATATATTTTGAAATATTTCATGGAAACCAGTAATTATTGATCTGCAGTCTGAGAACTCTTGTAAATATCAAGTAGGTGTAGTTTATTTCCCACAAACATGAAGCTAGAGTAAAAACTCAGAATAAAATGTTTCGAAATTACTTGCACTACGCCCTTTTAACATTTTTTCTTGCCACAAAGAGAGAGATATTAGATTTCTATCCTTATTTAAGCTGCAATTTATAAATTTTAAGTAACGCGTAGGGAATTAAGAAAATATGATTCTTCTCTGATTTGAATGTAATCTTTTAATAAATGGAATATACAGCATAAATTACAGTAGATAGAATTTACTTAAATTATATTCTTTGAAATGCATGCTGCTTGCATTTTTGTTTGAAAAAATAATAGCAAAAAGCATGTTATCATGTTAGTTATTGGCAAAGAAACTGAAATTTACCTATTATTATTAATGTTAATCACAGTTTTTATGTTAAAATTATACATGAGATTATTCATTATGATTAATAAAGGATTAAAGGAAAAAATAATAGAGATTATATTGTAGATAATTTGTTTGTATTTGATTGACAAGAACATTGACAGAACCCAAACAAATTCTCTGCGCCACTGATATCTAATCAATGCTCAACTCGTCGTTAGAGTGACAATCTCTTTGAAAGGCGGTAAAATCCCAATAGTTGAAGAGAATGCCGGTAGAGTGTGGCTAACTTGACTTGTACTCTGCCGGTAAAATCGGAGGACATTCAGAGCTCTATGGTCGTTCTCCAGGACACTCTAAACCCTTCCTCAAAGGACCTTTACATCCCACACAACATCTTTTCCACTTTTCCCGAACCTGCAGGTTCTATCCCAATCTCCACTTTATCCATTTTACTTTTTCCAGTCATTTACACTCTCTCAAATTCATCTTCTCTCCCTATGGGAATTCATTGAGTAGTCAGCAATCTTTATTTATATTTCCTCTTGAACAAAATGTTAGTGCAAAAATTCGTACATGTAAGACTATTAGAAATTATTCAGAAATACTAAAATTGCGCCACCACAATTTGTTTTCATTGATAAACTCCTGATAGTCAGGAAGTACCCTTCGATCTTGAAAAACACTCTAATTACCAAATTTCTTGTAAATATTATAAATTTGATAATTTCAAAATTATCGTCTGAGTTTCTATATCAAGTCATCTGTTTCAAAGCTCGATCGGTATGTTGGTAAAAACATATGCAATGGGAAGTTACTAATTTTATTTTATTTTTTAAAATAATGATTTTAGTTGTGTTATTTAATCTCAAGTTAAATTTTGCAGAAGAAATGCAAGGGAGTTAGAATTAATAAAATCTTACTACCCCAGCCGGGACTAACTACTTAATGTCCCGTGTGAGGTATTAAGATTTTTTTGTCTCTTGCATTTGTTGTATATTATTTTATTTTTTACTGATTGGAAATATGAGTTTGATGTTTCTTTATATCCGAGAATATTTTTCAAGGAGCATTCAACTTCCTTTTTTTTTTAATTTTTCTAAATCATTTGTTGGGAATGATAGTACATCTTTCAATACTTCCAAAAATTTTTTTTTTCCTTTCAACGGACTTTCTTTTATTATTTTTGCGCCACTATCTATACTCAGTTTGCTGGCAATCTTCGTTTTTTTTTTAAAGATTCCCAGCTTCTAATTAGGGTTGATGATATAATATAAATATGAATAATAATGAAACAGATAAAAGCAGTTAATTCGTATCTAGATAATTACTAAGTTAAATAGTAGATGTTTCTTTCGTTTCGGTTTGGTCAAGGTTATATGCAACAGAAAGAGAAAAACACCTTCTGATAATCTCTACAGTCTGATAAACTCTCCATTTGAACTTATCAGATAAATTGATTTATTATCTTGAAATAACTGTGCTAAAATTTACGAATAACATTTCCGAATTATATATTTGTGTGTGTGAATTTATATACATAATAGACTACAATATTAAACATTGAATAGTTTGCTCGCTTTTCAATTCATGCTGAAGTAAGTCCTATCAACATAATTAAGTCACGTGTGAGCATCTGTGAATTTTTCAAATGAAATTACTTAATTACATTCATCATGGGGCCAAAATTACTTGAAAAATTCTTTTTATTTAATATTTTCATGAAAGTTGTAATTTCTCCTGGGCACAGATGAGAAATGATAATAGAACTCTTTGTTGTCCACTTCGCTAAGGTTCAAGGAAATTCCACATGAGAAACAAATTCGATTCCCAAGCACTTACATTTTACTCATAGACTTGCATAGGATGGCGTTTCTTTTGGATTCCAGACTTATTCAGTAAAAGTAGGTAGACATTGTGTTTCTCCAAGAGAATATTATATTTGAAAAGATAATCATATATCTTCTCACACTTATACCTTTCCACGATTGTCAGTATGTTAAAGTTTATTGTAATATTTATTTTAAGGTATTTTTAAAGTGACATATCATCAGGTGTGTTTTCGTTATTTGCTTTTTATATTAAACAATAGATAAATAATAAATATAATGTTTGAGAACAGTACTACAAAATAATATTTTTTTAAACTCTAATAAATAATTTCAAGTTCATAATTTTACAATAAATGACCAGATTTGAAGAGATGTTAAATGTGTAAGGTTTTAGGCAAAACTCAAATATAACGAGATTAAATATCAAATTATTTCGATTCGATAAGGTCAAACGAGAACCTCATTATCATATACATTGGACAAGGCGTATTCATTGGACATTCAAATTTATGTGTGTTCAGAAATTAAATGATTGTTACCACAATAAGAATTATTTTTATGAGAATTATTTGAACTGCTTTGTAATTTCGTAGGACTTTGATGAGATTTAAAACGTCAATATGGCATATGACAATTAGGCGTTCAGGAAAAAAAACATAAAAAATCTGCTTCACATAAATGAAAACTAATGCAGAAAAAAAAAAAAAACATAATTTTACAACATTTATACTTTCATTATAAAAAAGAAAGTAGAAGAATTTTTTCACAAGAAAGACCAAATTGCAGGACCCTGAATTAAAAAAAAAATGTTTTCTGACTGCATTTTCGTCAGTCGACATGGTTAATCCACAAAAACAAGGACGATTTTATTAGTTTGTTCCTAAATTACCTTCAAATATGAATTCGGCAATCTTAACCTGCAGAAAAGCAATGGGTTGCATTTAGTCAAAAAACTAATTTCTTTCTTTTTTCCTTTTTTTAATCAGACAAATGAATATGCTTAAACGAGCTAATACTCTACGATTAACTAGTATAAATCTAGTTTAAACTACGAGCTAACACTTATTAAACAAATTATAAATTATAATTATTAATATCAAATAATTTTTGACTTGAAATTAAAGAGAATACTGTAAAATATGTTATAAAACTGAGAAAACCGCAATTTTTTCATTACTAACTTGTTAGAATTTGAAAGATGAATTTTTCTATTTTAGTACTTTAAGTGATGTTTCAAAGTTTCAAGACTAAATAATAGGAATTTCGTTAATGATTTAACACAAGAAAAAAGAAAGAACTGGGCATTATATGTAAATACCTATATATTTTCTAAATATTATATACTAAAGAAATATTTTTTCATTCTTTATTTTAATTATGTCTTCCATGCATACTAAATATTAGATTTTTTTTTTTAAATGTGTGACTCCACTAATATTTTGACTAAGCAGAAGGTTATGTGTATGCATACTTTGGTGAATAGATATTTATTTATTGTTAACAGAAAATATACCAAAAACGTATCGCCATCTACTCGCAATATATAGTATACCTACTATTTTGTAGTCCAACATGTGTACCTACAGTTCCAATAGGACAAGATGAAATTAGTGAATGACTAATGATTGACAATAAAGGATTTTGAGAAAAGGACTGAAATGTAGGTTTCAAATCTAATGAAAAAGTTTTTGAGACTTGATTCACAATTATAAGTTTTTCTCAATATATATACATATTTAATATAAATTCCTAATCATATTATATATAGTAATCAATTAATAAATAGTATAATTTATAAATAATAATAATACAAAATTGTAAATTTTTTGAGTGTATTTTCAGACCTAATGAGGAGAAAATATATTCACAAACATTGGCTTAGACAAAAGTACTGTAGAAAATTATTGGACCAATATCCACAATCACCAACAAATTATATCTGAAAATCTGAACGGTAATTCACACATCACACATAGTATATAATATACTATAAATCAGGGAATTTTATATTTTTATTTTTGAAACGAAATAAAGTTGATGGTAATTCTAAGAGAAAATAAGTTTAAGACTTTCTCAAACAAATTATAGCTAAAATATGATTAAATTTTAAAGAATGAATGGTTCGTTAAAAATTTGAATAAGCCAATTTTTTATTCGATAAAAAAAATTGACATTGACAATAATATATTTCTGAGACTGAGAGTATATTAGTGGTGATAAGGAGTTGATAAGAGCTGGGCGTACCTCGTAGTTGGTCGAGCTCGGATCTCGCGATGGCGCCGACAGAGAGGAGCAGCACTGTCCACGCGAGCATCACGGCATGACTGGAGGGTCTGCCGCTGTTCTGCGGGTCAAGGCGCAGGCCTGCAAGGGTGGGGGTGCAAGACATCCCTTACCGAGGTGAGGAAGGTTCGCAGGAAGTCAGCTGTCATGAGGGGTGCTTACTATCAGTTGTCAACCCCTAAATCTCACTTGAAGTCCTACAGCGATCCATTGGGGACAAAGACAGACACTGCTTCCGTCAATGAAAACCATTAACCATTAGCATTAGTATCAACTCAGAACATTACACTTGTTCTCTTGAAATACGTATGTGCCGTCATCAATGATAAAATAGCATTTTGTCATATTTTATCTCAAAAGCCAAACGAAAATGTGGAAAACAATGTTTATTTACCATTTCATCTTCCGGGTTGGACCGAGTCAAATTGTTCTTATTTGCCGAGCTTTCGCACATCATGTGATGGCTTCTTCAGGGCTGAANCGTAGGCTTCGACGGTCGTCAGATGTATTTACCATTTCTTCTTCCGGGTTGGACCGTGTCAAATTGGTGTTATTCGCCGAGCTTTCGCACATCATGTGATGGCTTCTTCAGGGCTGAAAAGAGAATTCTCTTTTCAGCCCTGAAGAAGCCATCACATGATGTGCGAAAGCTCGGCGAATAACACCAATTTGACACGGTCCAACCCGGAAGAAGAAATGGTAAATACATCTGACGACCGTCGAAGCCTACGTGAACATCTAACAATATTTATGTCACTGAGGCTGGTGCAAGGCCTTCTCTTCCTGAAACACCTTCCTCATTCTGCACGCTTTATGGAATATTAGATAAAATAACTAAAAAACGTCAAAAATTTTTAGTGCAAAGGAACAGAATAAAAAATCTAACTGTCCCAGCCAGAACTCGAACCTGTATCTCCTGCTATCCGGGCAAGTGCGTTGTTAAAAGGATTAAGTAATAGAAAAAAAACTTAATTTTACTCCTAATAATTTAATAAATATTTTATTTAAGGCAAGACGAATATTGAATGTTGTTCGATTTAGTTTTGCCAAAAAGGGTTCAATAATTTTTATAAAATAAAAATGAGAAAAAAAACAACCTTATTTTAAATCCACACTCCCATAATCTGAGTGTTGTAGCAGAAGGTAATAATAATCATGGAATTTCATTTCGGTATATTCTATGTCAAGATAAAGAGATTTAAACTAGTTTAAGACAGAATTCTCCAACCTACCGCCTTATAGCTTATCTTCTTAGAACCTCCCTTTGAAACATAAGAGACACAGACTCCAGTGTCAGGATTTGAGGCCTTATCCAAGAACAAATCCCATCAAATATTCATAGAGTACACAGCATTCTTCGGTTAGTTAGTTTCTGTGGCAGAAATAACTCACATCTCTCTCAATTATTTCTCTTAGAACATGAAGAGAACTGTTTTAAGTCCAATATCATTCTAGGTGTGGAATGAAAGGTGAATTTAGTAGATTCAAAATTAGAATCCAAAAGATACAAATGAACTACAATTATTGAGAGGGAATAGAAAATAAAAAACTATCTGTCCCAGCCAGGAATCGAACCTGGATCTCCTGCTATCCGGGCCGGTGTACTTTCCAGTTATACTACCAGGACTTGTTAGTTGTCTTATTCAATTCC